>QKQZ01028017.1:0-53915 GCA_003595255.1 Solenopsis fugax
TACAAAATTTATGTAGCAAATTATAGCTTTGCTGACGCAACAAATCCATTTTTTTCCGTGCAGTAGCAAAAATATGTGTTATTGTGATAAATATACTTTGCTACGGCTATATGGATTGAATTAAGTAGAATGTTTTCTTTGCTATACCAACAAATTTGTCATGCTATGGTATCCTATTTTATTTGTTGCAATCATTAATTTTATGCAGCTCTAAGATTTGGTTACTGTAACATAGCAGATTGGCTGTCTGTATATTACAGCTGTAGATTTGCTGGGCCAGCACAATTTTTAGCTGTTGCAGCTAATCTTTTTTTTCCGTGNATGTTATTTTTTTATAGCAAGTGCTAAATGCCCCATCCTTTTTCTAGCATTGAATTAAATAACTAATATGTGTCATTTTTCTATCCTCCTATATTTTAAATATTCTTCGTAAAATTTTAATGCATTAATAAAAGAAAATTATTATAAAATTAACATAGCAGCAATTTTAATATCGCCTTAAAAATATAATTAATATTTAAATGTTAAACACATTTATTATAATCTTCCACTTTACGTTTCTAAGTTATATATAGACAAAATACAAGTTATATTACAGCTTAACAATGCACCAACTAAATAGTATACATTACATCTTTAATTATATAAAATATATATTTAATTAAATGTACTTAGAAGAAAAGATAAAGAAAAACATTGTATATAAGGATTATTAATAACTGCATATATAAATAACAATTTATTATTAATAACAATTTACTATGTTGATATTAATATTAAAAATTTATATAACTTATATCTACTTATATACACTGAAGAAAGAGTCTTGCATTAACTGATAGATAACCAGTATGTTCAAAAACGGACAAATCAGAAATCTTGTAGGAAATACCGAATGATAAAGTCTGTCAAACATTGTAGTTATAAAATCTCGAGTATTGTTATAACAACCAGAAATTCTGCTCAGTTTCACCAAAATGCACTCAAATGCATTTTATAAGTCTTGTTGATATAATCAAATTATTCTTTTCAGTGTATGTATAAATATGATAAATGTCTTTGCATAAATCGCGTAGACAATAATGCAACTTTAAATTTAAAATAAAATCATAGAATTCGCAATAATATCGTTCTTAATATAAAACTTCCTGAAATTAAAATTTATCATATTTCGAGTATAATATTGGAAAAACCTATTATTGTTTTTATTATATAAAAAAATTAGATGAATATAGAGCATGTATAGTTGAAAAACAAAGTTAACTAAAACGTGAGTTGTTTATCCTAGAAAAATGAAAAATGTAATAAGATTTTCATAAACGCGTATACTATATTTCCTATAGAGCATTAAAAAAAATTGAACAACATAAAATGAAATATAATTAAACGTGATCATAAACAGTACTCAAAAACTGCGAGAAATGATTATCTTCATTTTTGTGCATATTTTTGTAAAACAATATAATTGGTTTATCAAAATGAAGATTTAAGAGATAAAATATGTCTCATCAAATGTATTTTTACAAAAAATTTGTTAAACTAACATAACGACCACAAAATAAAAACCTTATTAGATCCTCAGATCTCAATTAATATTTAATTTTGAAAAACATTTGTGTCAATGTGAAAAATAAAGTAAAATCTGAAAAGATCAGGTATTAGACAAAACATTGTATTTCGAATTTATTGTTCTTTCGGTTTTCCATTTATTTCAAGGAAAATGCCATTTTTCTCTGTCTTTGTCATCGTTTTGATTACTGGCTTTTTCTTAATGTACATTTTGTAATAAAAGTCCCCAAATAATATCATCATAAACAAATTCTGCGGTACCATTATATATGCCGGCCATAATGGGAAGCCGCAATCTTCTACCCAGGTTAATTGTAAATAGTGTAAAGTGATTAGGAAAAATTGGACCAACTGCAGCTGAGTGATGTACTTTTTCCACGCGCTTGTTTTTATCTTCATGGACGCTAGCAGATAGTGCGTGTACATTACTACGTGAACAAATGTATTAAGTAATCCTGAAATATATACAAGTATAAGTAATTAATTAATTATCATAAAATAGAAATTCTTTTGTCAGTATATGAAACTTAGTCGATCGTATTTAATATAATATTATACAATAAATATAATTTCTACAAATTGAAATAAGAATGCCTTCTACATAATTTATCATTCCAGATAGAGAGCAAAGTCTACAGAGACAAATTTTGAGCAGAACATGTGCTATTAATTATTAATGGAAAAGAGGCAACAAATTGCACACAAAGTCTGCAATAGCCGATAATATCGGTAAATTACTGTCAAAAATATAATAAATCCTGCCGACATGCTGTGCCAGCAGATTCGTAGTAGAAATTGAGCAGGATTTGCAGCTCTTGCTCGATTTCTGTGTCAGTCTGCCGGCAGATTGCCGGCGTGCGCAAATTTTGCTTGATTTCTGCCATTAATCCGCTGACATAGTATAAATAAGCTTTATCGACAGATTATGAATAAACAGATCGAATAGATGGCTATAGAAATTTAGTCAAAATTTGATTTATTGCCAATCTTCTGACAAGTTACTAGCGTTTTGCAATTTGGAAATTTTGTACATATAATTCTTTTCTTAGGTTTTTTTATATTGACTAATTTTATATTAAAAGAAATAAAAGAACTCAATTATATCTCTAGATTTAGAATACATTTCAAATTAAAAGACATTAATATAATTTTTGTACATTCTATTCAGCGATAGAAAATTATTGGTCGTGCATATGGACAGCATAGTGGGGAGAGCATTTAACTCTACTCAGTACTGTAAATACAGCACGTTCGGGCTTAGAAAATTGAGCAAGTGAAATAATCTCTAGTTTCAATATGATATTAAATCGAAATATATTTAAATAATACATCCCCCCCCCAAATACTGAACCGAACCGTTCAACGGTATTATTTTGTGAATTAATAATGTAACAATGTTCTAATGCCACTCGTTTGAACCTCCTGGCATTACGAATCTACACAAGCCTGTGTGAGCAGTAAAGAGTAAGGGAGCTTCCCAATAGGCGGAGCCTGTGCGAAACGAATGAGTTTTTATCCAACCTGATAATTTTTTCTCGCTGAATAGGGTAGAGATAAAATTTTTATGTTTGTGGTTGCACATACCTAAGAAAGTTGTATGACCACCAGGTAGATATTTAGTAGCACCCCAAGCACCCATTAGGATACCAACATGATGATATACGTGAAGGAATGTCACTTGATTCTGTTTCTTTCTAAGTACGAAAAAGACAGTGTCCATCAAATCCAATAGCTTGATCATGAAATATACCCAGATCAATCTGGTGACCTGTAGGCAAATTTTATGTAATAAATATTAATTCATTGAATTTTTTTCTTATATTTTATTATTATATAAAACAAATGTAAAGGTGCATTTATTTTTATATAAACTAGAAAATTGCTGCAGTAATACCGTTACTTTAAACTGTACAAGGTGCATTAAACAATATATAAGTGAATATACTTGATAAATCGAAATTAGATCGTTTTAGCGAGGTCGATTTTTAATTGATTAATTTCTTTTTACGATTACCAGTAGGGCATGTGGTGTGGTCGAAAAATCGATAGGCTCACAAAAGTAATTAAATCTTCCTATCCAAGCATGCACTAATGCCTGTAATGAATAATTATGAAGTAAATTTTTATAATAGAATGAAAATTTGTATATAAGTATTTTTTTATATTGGATTATTATTATATTGCGTAGAGGAGAAGGGGGTATTATGGATATTGTAGACATTACGGCTATCCTTATTATTTCCATTAGGTGACGAATTTTAATAATTGTTTATGGAATTATTCGTTTAATAGCTATTGTTTAGTGGCGCTAATATGCCAATACACAATAGCTAACAATTGTTAAAAAGCATTTTTACTTTTGAACCTTTGAGCACTTATAAACTTTTTCAAGGTACATTTTACCACTTAATTACATATACTTCCTCATTATTTTTAAATTTGAGCGTATTATCACACGAATGTATGATGTACACTCGAATGATTTTTTTTGTTATTTAACTTTATATTTGGCTGTATTTTTCGAATATAATCGTTCAAGTTTTAATACAAAATATTGATTATAAACAAAGTTATTCAATAAAATGAAAATAGGTGCTATTTTACCTTCTGCTCCTCTATTGAATGTTCTATATTTAATTATTGAAGCTTAGAACCAAGTAGTTTATAAAATTCGTGATATTTTTAGTGACTCATGTTTTTAAATCATTAATTCAATTTTTTTATGTCTTTATTAAATCACGTAATTTAATAAAAAATAATTTTTAAAGACTTATATTAAATTGGTCTTATATCAAATAAAAAATATTTTCTTATTTTCAAATATTTTTGTAAAACAAATTAATGATTAAATAATTGGTTAAAAATATAATGTGACTTACTTCGTAAAATAGAAATCCATTTATTAGAATTTGGAATATATTATATATTTGTAATATCCTATTTAATTCGAAAGGCTGTCTTTTTTCCATAAGCTTCGGTCCAAGATTAAATATAAAATATAAATACAAACCAATCACAGTTAGGCCAGGCCATGGTGAACCAGTCATAAAATAATCTTTGGTACGTTGATCTTGCAATATAAAAAATTAATAAAAAATTAATAAAAATAAATTATTAAGAATTAAAAAAAATTTTTTTTGTAAAACGTATTTTACATATATATGAATAAAATTGTTAACAAACAATTATTCTAAATTTCTAAGATTTGATACACTGCCTTTTAATTAAAGGATTAATATTATGCGTTTTATTGCATTGGAATAAAAAGTTTATAGCGTTAATTAAATGAAATTTAAAAACAGATACTTGTTCATAGATTTATTTAACTACATATGTGCCGCTATGAACTGTTTTCCAATTCAACACACACACACATATGATATTGTATATAAAATTATTGTATGTAAAATATATATCAATAATAAACATTTATACAACGCTCTCTTACCAAAATTTTAAAAATCATTTCAAAATACTACATTAATAAAATTAATAGACTAATAATAAACAAAAAATAAAGACATGATAATAAAAATGATTTTGCCATTTTTGTGTAACTTGCGTGTATTGCAATTTCTAAGTATTTTTTTATATGAACTTTAATCAGCTATTTTGTTCTTATGTTCGATTATGCAAATGTTCTTATTGACATATTACTGTGCTACAGAAATACATATATGAGCAGAATGTGCAAAAAATATAACACAAAATTGATGACATGAAAATATATGTGAATAATGATTGCTAATTTCAATACTAACTATTAATAATAAACTATGAGAGATGCAACGCGTAAATACAAGATATTTTAGATATTAATTTTTGAGATTATGTTATGAAGAAGAGATTTTCATGAGAAATTTTACGTAGAAAAAGCTCAAATAAACATGTACTATCAAAGGCTAAAAGATTTTAGAGATGTGTTAAAAATTTAATAAAATTATCATTTTTTCTTAATAACTCTTAAACGAAGAGATTTTTTTTTTAATTCTATTCAGTAAATAGTCAAGATATTATCTTCATTTTACCTTCATAGATACAAGATTTAAATAATTATGGCTCTGAACTGACACAATGCACACAACATACAGTGATTATCACAATATACAGTAATTAATTTAATTTAAAGTTATACATATATAATAAAGTCAAGTTTTCGAATGTAAATACTTTGAAATAGTTGAACATAAAAAATTAATTTTTTAAAACCTTTTTTCTCTAATTACTGTTAAGAAAAAAAAAGTTATAAAATTAAAAAAAGTTTATAAAATTAATAAAATAGGTCTTAAAAATCAACTTCTAAAATATTGATCAATAATTACGAAATGTATATATATAACAAACAAAAAAAAACATCTGTTTATGCGTATTTATGATGGTATTAATACCCTTATTATTGGAGTATACAGATTATCTGCTTATTTTTGTAAATCATGTAAATTTGAGATAGTTTTCACAAGTACATATTTATAATATAACATAATATATTTATAATGTAAACACAAGCAAAATAGGAACAATTTTCAATGAATTAATATTTTATTTTATCAAGCATATTTAATTTTTCTAAAATAGCTTCCTTTTTAAAAATATTTTTATAATTCATATATAAGGGTATCACACAAATTATTTTTTCTCTTTTATAACATTTTATATTTTTCCATACAATAAATTATACCGAAAATATGAAATCCCTAAATTCGAAATATTTAATGTAAGTAATAAGACAAAACATTTACCTGCCAAATCCTCGAAAATATACTTATGCCATGCAATAAGATCCGATATTATTGCCATGATAACAATATTAAGCAAACTTTGGCACTATTTTTATATAATTATCTAAGAGAATCGTCATGCGATTGTACAATTTGTCGCAATATTCACACAATAAGAAATGTTAATTAATTATTTCTTTTTTATTAAAAATTAGTAATTTCGATGCATTTCTTTTTTAATTTCAGCCTTTTTAAGCACTTATTCCTGATTATTCTTGATTCTGACAAATTGATTAACTCGAGCCTTGGTGTTTTATTTGATCACTTTGGAGATATCTTTACTCTGTGACCACTCTTTTCAACAATTTCTTTCACCGTGACTAGTCACCACGAAGCTTTCAAACCAACTGCGACAACGCGTTTTCCCTTTCCGCTCCGCCATAATGTTAACATTTCATTGTATTGTAATTATAGCAAGCTTATGTAATAAACGCGACATCTTTCAAGTATCGTACTGACTACCCCTGCTAAGTAGCGCGACCTCTTAGGCAACGTGACCCACCATTACAATTATGAAATAAAACATTGAATATTTATAAATGATTACATTACAAGAAGAATCCAAGTTTAGAAATTTATTTAAATTGCGACCTTTCACCATTTCTCGAATTTTCGATCTTTCACCTTTGCCCAATTTAATCAGTTGGTATAATATAAAGCCTTATATTCTGGAACATATAATATGGATACGAATATTTAATTTGTATCATTTAATCATAATCATCATAAATACGTATTCCAAATTATAAAAGACATTTAATAAGTAAGAAAGTTATTACTTTTTTTTTCTAAAATAATTTTATGCAAATGTAGAGCAAAAAATTATGTGAGTGTGAATAGTGCTAGTTCATTTATAAAAATATATAAAATAAATAATATAAAAATACGTACGCAGCATGCACAAAGAAAATAATAATTTTTCAAATAAAGTTCAAATAAAGTATCTCTTCCAGCTGACGGCCTTATAGTCGACATAGTTTAATTTCCAAAATTTTTCGAGCCCCTAATTTGTTAGCAACACAATTCTTTAGTTTCAGCTTTCTCGCGGATAATTGAGGTTAATTGCAACGTAATTGCACTTACGATATTCAGACGCGCGACATATTGTTAAGAAGATGAATATGAAGAGTTGCAACAATCGCGACCGACATTCAAGAAAAGATATGCATACTGCGACATTACTATTTTCATATATATAATTTGAAAAAAAATTGTTTCTCCACCTTTCATTGAGATGATAATATTCACATATTAATTTTAAATTTGTCTATTAATATTCGATTAATATATCTCCTGCTTATAACATAAGCAGGAAGTACATCATAATTAAGTATACAAAAATCACATGAATTAATGATGGAAAACTGTATAAAATAATTACAGAGTTCTTCCCTTGCTTAACATATTCGTTCACTGATTGCAGTATTTAATTTTTCAAATTATTTTGGAACGGCTAACTTTATGAATTATAAAAATTATTTATATGTATAGGATGCCAGAAATGGCTAGACGTAACATTAATTCATTGAAAATGTAAAAAAGTATTGAGTATTTATTATAATTTACTTTTTTATTCAAATTTCGTTATTTAATACATCTTTCGTAACTAAATCCTAACTATTTCTAGTAACCTAAATCAGCTTACGGCGAAAAATAAAGCGATATTAAATTATGATGAAAAATAGATCTCACATCAAATTGACCAACGCATAATATTCTATTATTATTTGCACTGTTAAAACTTAATTTGTGAGAAGTCTTCTTTTTTTCTTTAAGTGAAAGAAACTAAAAATTCCTTATATTATCGATACTGTAGTTGTATAAATATTTTTACAAAAATCGACCAAGAATTTTTCAAAATAAAATATACTATGTAACTATCTTCATATACTATCGTTTTAAACGATTAATTAACTATTATATTAAGAAATAAATAATATTTTGTCTATAATATATATTGATATTGTTAAAGATTTATTTTTTAACAATTTGAATAAGCATCGTTTGATTTTCGAATACATAAAAACAGCAAAAAAATTTTATAAGAAATTATTTAATTTGATGATAAACAAGCCATTTCTTGTTTTATGTAATTGTATTCGATAATAGTCGTAATGGGTTGACAAGTCGTTTATCATTCAATGTCTTTGATCGCGTAAAACACAAGCATTAACAGCCTTAATGTACTAATTATTAAGAAAGTACTCTTTATCAGGGAATATCACAAATGTCAGATTTCTTATATTTTCATTGCTATTTTTGCTGTTTTGCTAATATAGGCACTAATGAACTACAATTTGTGTCAGATATTATGGTATTTCAACTAATCAAATAAGAATTCTCAAGTATTAAAAACTAAATAAAATAAAATACGCATATGAAGGCATATGAGAATCAGATGTTGTTAATGTCATACATTTTTACATAGTCTATTTTATTGATATCAAGCAATCACCTGAAAGGTGATGTATAAAAATAATTTTAATTAAACTGTACAACTGCTAAAAATTGAATAATACTAATACCACAATTATACATACAATACATATATGTATACATGTGTAATTACAAATATATGTATAATTAGAAATATGTATGTTTATTATTATATGTACATTATATAGAATTATACATATACATTATATTTACATTATATATACAACATATAGAAAAATATTATTAAATTTAAATATTTTAAATTTAGAGAGATGTTAGACCGTTAATGTATAAATGTAAATTGAACTGAAAAGCCTTCTACGGTCATAGCTGGATCTTATTGCTTTATATTTACTTGTGTGATTTTATATACATTTTTCAAATTCACTTGAATGTGCGCCGAATTGGTTTTCCGGACATAACACAGCCGTAAGGCGAATAAGAAGAAGTAATAAGAATAAGTAATATAAATTCTTTACAGTTTTTCAGGGGGGAATAGATTTAACATCTGGATGCAAGTCGGCATCAAACGTNTATTCCCCCCTGAAAAACTGTAAAGAATTTATATTACTTATTCTTATTACTTCTTCTTATTCGCCTTACGGCTGTGTTATGTCCGGAAAACCAATTCGGCGCACATTCAAGTGAATTTGAAAAATGTATATAAAATCACACAAGTAAATATAAAGCAATAAGATCCAGCTTTGAGAAGGCTTTTCAGTTCAATTTACATTAAATATTTTAGCTTCGTCATTATGTTATGTTATATTAAGTGTACATTCTGTGAACCATGTAAAAACTATAGTTTATAATATCTTGTGTATTTTTCTATATTTAATTATTATTGTTATCAATTTAATGATTATAAAATCAACATTAAAAACATAAAATCAAACAACGATTGCAACGTTTGTCGCGCTTAACAATTTAACGTACCGTCACTGACACCTATTATTTCATGTTCCACTAGTGCTGACAGTTCTCAATTAAGTTCGCAGTTATAATTAATTCTTGCTGGAATGCGAGAACTGTATGTTATTACTCGTAAATATAATTGTCTCTAAAACTTCTAAAGTGAAAGTTGTGATGATTTTCAATTATATGTACAATTTTATCTAAGCATTTTATCTATATAATCCTCTATGAAAAAAAAAAATAAAAAAAAAGTAACAACAATATTATTTGCTAATTAAAATTTTTGCAAATAATAATATCTCCGTCAATTTTGGAAAAATTCTGTACATGCAATTCTCTATTTCGTTTCAAGTCCCTGTTTAACGTTTTTCCTCTTTGTAAGTTCCTTTTCAATGTTATCTTATTTTCCCCCTTTATTACTATTAGATAAATATTTTTATAAAATTACACTGTCTTATCTATATCTTCTTCAAAAAATTATATAAGAAAGTTTCTTGATCATGAGAATTAACAAGCTAATAAAAAAACAATTTTTATATAAACTTTTGATTTTGGCATGTGTTTTGTTTGATAATAAAAATAATAATAAAGAGTTTATGTGATACCCATATATTTGTTCTGTGACTAATATGATGACTGAAATTCATATGAAGCGGAAACAAAAGCCGTATTGAATTCTAAGGTCGTAACCCACACCTCTTACGTTCAAATTGTGAAATGATAGTTTATAATTCAATTGATTACGTAATGGTGTTTATCTTGTAACAAGAATTTTTTATTCGAAGAAAACATAATAGAAATTTGAAATAAGGGTATAAGAAATATTTATATTTATATTTTATTTATGATTAAACTAACATTGTGATTTAGTAAAAAATAAACTAAATAAAATAAAAGATTATATTTCCATTAATATAAAAAGTATTACATTGAAAAAAATATTTTGGTTATTAATAAAAGAAGTACAAATTCTAGAATTACCAATCAGAATTCTGGTTATCGTGATTTTTTATTTTTATAGCTATAATGTTTAATAGATTAATAGATAGTAATAAGTGTCTAATTTTTTTTGTACCTTTCTAGTACAATATAAACAAGAAGTGTAATAAATCTTTATGTAGGAAAAGGTGGGGCAAGAGAGGATGGAAAGGTAAGACGGGATATCTCTTGCAGCGCGATTTGAATGCAGGAATCATAATCGAGCATACGCGTTAGATGCGGTAATTGAAAATTATCCACGAACCAGGCAGCTGCGTTATTGAGTTAAACCGTAATTTATATATCTTTTGTAATTTTATTATGATTCTATCTCATATTTTCAGTCGTGATATTTGTATTATATTATAGTAGTTCCCTTGTAAATGCATGTGTTTCTCAGACAAAATTTAATAGGCTGTAAGGTAAGAATATTATTTTCTACTTTTGTAAACAGTGTTTAGAAAATTATTGAATCATTTCGATTAGACAAGAAAGAGCAAGAAGGGAGTAAAATAGTGTAATTGCGTACAGCACGATTGCGCACCTGTCCGGCTATTGACCGCAGCCACAGCGCAATTCTTCTCTTCGGACAGCCAATTAGCATGTGCACAATTGAGTTGCATTCGAGCAGACTTGTGTCTGTTATTAATCTCACTGAAAATTAAGTCCCGTGTTTCGGTTGACGAACGTACGTTTGAAAAGAAAACTTATTGTTTGCTAAATTAAATAAATCATAATCTGTAGAATAACGAAGGTAAGGTGTATAAATCATACATAAAAAAAAAACATTAATTTATCGTAGTTCAATACTGTTATAAAATTATAATGCATTTGTTATATCCTTTCAATTGTTCGTATGTTAACCTATCTTTCTGTACCATTCTATTGTTTAGAAATAACAAGCGTATAAGATTGTTATTGAAAAACATAATCCTTCGATTGTATACGTGAATCTGGGACATTCGACAAAGTTACAATGTAACTTTTTAAGTTATGTTCCAAAAAAACTTTTTTAAATTTTAGTTAAGATTCATAATTTAACAGCTTATAATCCGAAAGCAATTAGTGCCTCAATAATTTTGCTTTCAAAAATTAACTTTGAATATTATAAAAAACGACATTAAATCTTCTTATGTACTACATTAATTCTAAAACGTTTATATTACGTGCAATTAAATTCTATATTAAAATCAGCAGCTTCAAATTAATATTATGACTTATTGTTGGGTTTTTTCACATGTATTGTACATATATAAATATTATATAAATAAATTGATGTAAAGAATTTAAAAAAATTGACAATTATCACAAGCACGACAGTGCAAAAGTATATGAAAATTGTTTAAAGAAATTACTTTGTTGTAAGAAACAGCGAGTAATTTAATCATGGACAGAAATCAGCGTGTCATTGTTTCCGATCATAAATATCTGGTCTGCGTGACTTGCGAAATACTTGGTATCCGTACGCTCAAGAAGTTATAAGTCTAAAGGAAATGATGAATAAAAAATAATTATATATATATAATTAAATGATTAATTTTATTTATATATAATAGTAAAATTGTTGAATAAATATAGTATAAATTAATTTATAAAATTCTTTTATGTAAATTATTATCATATAGGATTGCACAATAAATATCCAATGTAAAAGCTTCTAATGGTATAATTAATATTTTATAATCTTTTTCAAAATTTTATTACAAAATTTTTAATGAGAGTCATCTAGTATCTAGTATTAGCTCAATATATTTTTATATATCTGTACTTATTATGAGATATATTATGTAATACTATTATTTGTATTTTTATATTTTTAAGATATTTCCTAATTAAAAAGATAAGGGTTCATTCAATATATTTTCTTTCCACGTCTGCCTATGTAATGTTATACAATTTCGATGTTATTTTAATCGATCTCTTGTAAAAATATTAACGCATTTTATATATATTTATGTTTTACATATTAATGAGATATAATAGAGAAATAATAAGAAATCTTTATTTTTTATGTTTTCAAATTGAATAAGATGAAAGGACAGAGGAAAAAAGAGAGAGAAGAGGAAAAAGGAAGAGAAAGATATTTCCTTATGTATATTGGCAGTTTGTTGCGAGTCATTTCTGTGATTTATGTAAATAATGTAACCTTATTCCATTGTTTCTTCACCATTGTTCCTATAATAATAGCAATATTCTAATTCTATCACAAATTTTTTGATTAATAGATTCAATCTTTGAAAACTAAATTTTTAAATAATATTTAGCAGGATTCCAAACTTATGCGATCTATTTTGTAAAACGTCAAGCATCCAAGGGATATGAAAATCATATCCTTTAAGGGATATGAAAAAAAAGAGGGCAAATTGATTATTTACACTACTTTATTGATATTATTTTATTTTTATTATTTTTTACCCAGACAACACCATGTCCAAAATTGGATCATTAAACGTCTTAAAAACAATGTTAAAGATGTCTTTGAGTTATATTGTGATGAAAGATACCTTTAAGATGTCTTTAAGTCGTTATGTTTCGATTTTGGACATTCGTGCTGTCTGGGTAATCTTTAATTAATCATTAAACACAGCACTGAGTTTGGAAGAATCTGTACAAAGTTTCGATCGCTTGCCAAGTGAAAAAAGACAGGTTAGTGGGATGGGGGGTAGAAGTCTCCCCTATCGATTGCCATGTTGATCAGCTTTAAAGCCTAATTGGAATTCAAACGGCACGAAAATAAATTTTTTTGAAAACAAAAGTTTTATTTTTTAAATAAAATTCAACAAAGAGAGAATTTTACAATGTTTATAAATATAAATAATATCGTGAAAAGTTGAGAAAATTTAATAAATAAACTTGTTCACAATATTTTTGATAAGATTTTAATTTTAATCTTATTGATTAATTTTAATCAATTTATCATTAAAAATAATGTAATAAAAAATTAACTTTAATATAGTTATAAAGTTTCTTTTAATAATACTTTATTCTTTTATAACTTGTAAAATACATGTTTGTATTTAATAAGTACATTCTTAGTTTTTAGAAATATTCCGAAAATATATATTAAAATTAATATTAGCTGATGGTAGTAAAAATATTTCTTGTACGAAATTAATTTTTAATTGATATGGCGAAATAAAGTTATATTTGTGATGTGATAATGAATTATATTGTCCCTTTGCAAACTTTGTAATATTTTTTTATAAAAATGGAATATTATTAAGCTGTTTTAAGAGTTAAAGAATCACACGATCTTAATTATTAATTACATATAAGATGTCATGTCATGTAAAGATTTTAATAATTTATATCGCTTATATTTAACATATTTTGGTATTTAAAAAATATAAAATACGATAGAAATTTGCTTCTTCAATAGATGCGTTCCGTTATTTACTCAAAGTACAGAAAATCTATAGTATATGTAATGTGGTCTATATGTTTTTCAGTACTCGCAGTGAATTTCGAAACGCAGCCAACGTAGATATATATTGATGTTTAATGATTTCTGAGCAGGGATTTAAAATATCGACAAACAGTATAACATACTCCTACTAAATCGACTTTAACAGTGCTAGATTTTTAATTATTTAATTGTATGAATTTATATATGCAACCATCGATAATAGCATTGTTTAATAGCGATTGATAACCATCTGGGTCCTGAAATGTACAATCGGTGCGCCCCAACCGAAATCATTACAATTCTGTCTTATCAATATTTGGTAAACCTTTATAAGAATCTTTTGTACAGATCATATTACATTTTATCCTTGAAAACATTGTTTTGATTTTTAAAATAAATTATGGTTCTCAATAACATCTTCACTAACATAAGCATGTAAACGGTAAATCTTAGAAAATTTAATAATTTAAATAAGATTATTATATAATTACGAAAAATATACTTAAAATGATATATTCTTTGACACTACATTATGACATATTTAATGAAGTATTATGAAGTCTAATACGAAGAGATGTAATAAAAAATTACATGTGCTGGAAAATTTTTTTTGACACTACAGAGGATTTTATATATTTTTCTTCAAAAATACATATAAATACACACAAAATACAATATTTATCAAAGTTATTGCCTCAAATACTTCATTTATTTTTTACATTATAAAAAGAGATGTTGTTAACATTATAGACTTTGTTCTATGTAATAATATCATTAATATATACTTTCCAACTTTTATGCTCGGTTAAATGACCCTCTTATAGTTATTAATATTATAAAAAGAGATATAAAAATAAATTTGCAAATATATCCTTGTGCATAATGAGAACATAGATAAAATAGAGTTTCTCTGTGTTCCCATAAGTAAAATTTAAAACATAAATTTGAAACGCCTATTTTAATTATATCATGCGAAAATAAATTTCTTGACAGAATTTTGAAATAAAGGACGGGTGAAATAGACCGATTTTGATCTTTGAAGTGACAAATAAAAACGATACGTTTTTTTATCCTTTTTAAACTGCTTAATCTGAAATTAGTATGCAATGTAAATGTGGGAAAATTTAATTTGAATTCGATTCGTATTAAAAAAAAATTAGATTCGATTTGATTTCACAAATGCTTGATTCGCCTTTAGAAGCTATAGCTATACATATTAAACATCTAGTACTGTAAATTACTATTTTTGAGCTTTACGTACGTATTAATTCGTGTTTTCCTGTATTTTTGTAACATGATAATATTCTCGTCTTTAATAATTGTTTTGTTTAAAAAAAAAATTAAAAAATAACTTTATATGCTAATTTTTTTACTTTCCAGGCAAATTAAAATTTTTTGAAGAGCTGAATCAAATTCAACAGTTTTGAAACCATAAGAAAACATACCGTTTTTATTTGCTACTCTGGGAGTCAATATCGATCCATTTTATCCATCGTCGTTATCATTGTGCATCTCATGCAAGATCATATTAATATCGTTTCGCATCTTCGAAAGGTGTTGGTAAATTTTGCAAGAGTAACGATCATTTTTCTGTAATAGATCGCGTACAGTCCGTGCAAAGATCGCTTATAAGCTTGGTTACAAGTAAGTCAAATTTATTTATATTGTTAAGTACCATTCTTTCCTACGCGTTAATTTATTTTTGTAACTTGCAGAAATACTGGCGAAATAATGCCGAAATTGGAATAACGTCGCGTTATCTCGTATAATATTTTATTACATCTACGTTACAAAAATCTAATCTACTCTTTATTCTATTTACTAAAACTATTTTTGAAAGAATCTTGGAAATCATTCTTCTGCTCTCACAGTGCTTGGCCGGAAAGGCTCCGTGATGAATTCTTTAATTAGATTTAGTGCGATCTAGCTCTTTCGAGAATGTGTTGATGACACCATTAACAATATCAGCGCCATTGGTAGCACCATTAATCTTTAATTCCCGTCGCACGTTCGACTTTAAATAATTATTTATGTAAAACGATCCGAACATATACATGAATAAGCCGGCGTTGAGTGCGAGCAGGAAGGACAAAAATTTCGGAAAGTTGCAGCTAGTGAACAGCATTTGGAAATTGTGGAAAAATACTATAATGAACTGCACGATCTGTATAGTAGTAAGATGCTTTTTCCACCAAAGATACTTCTGCATATGCGGCCCGAATGCAGACAGCATGTAATAGGTGTACATAATGATATGAACGAAGGCGTTGATGACACCAAGGAGAGTCGGATGACCGTCTGCAACAAATTTCACACCAATCCAGCCGCAGATCGGCATTAGCGAATGATGATAAAGATGCAGGAACGTAATCTGTCGATCTTTCTTGCGCAAAACGAAGAACACCGTGTCAAGCAGCTCGATCAATTTGCATATGAAGTATGTGTAAACGCCTCGGGCCATCTACAAGGACATAATCAGTGACAATTAAAAATCAAGTCCATTTAGCTTTAGGGATTATGAAAAAGCGGCGAGCGGAAAGTAAATTGATTGCGAATTTATATTACTTTTCCTATGTTTTAAATTTTTTTTATAATTTTATAAATCTATTTCTCAAAATATACGGTTGGAAAATTTGAAAAATGTGCTTATTTTCTATTTCTATTGATAATATTTTTGACGTCGAAGCGAATCATTGTACAGAGAGTTTAATAATTGTTTAAGGGAGTTTATTTTGAATTTTGGTTTAAATTTTTATCATAACTGAAAAATTTTTTACGATCCAATAAAAATCGACTTGCATCAATGCGACTTATACTTTAGGAATCCTCATACTGTTCTGCAAGACATAATATGTAAGGCGACAATATGTAAAGATTAGATTAGGTTATTAATTTAATAGATAGATTTCTTAGTGTTGTCCTTTATTTTATTTTATATGGTTTTATTTTTTTTACTATCTTAGGCCAGCATTCATCAAATCTTATTTTAAGAACGTATTATTTTAGATAGTTTGTCTTATAATTAGACAGAGAGATGTGCCGATTTACGCTGCATTCCAATTTTATATTTAAAACTGCATTATAAGAAAAATAGGAAAGAGAAAAGTATAAATAAAATAGTTTCAGGACGATACAAATACGTAAAATGTTCTAACTTTATTAATAACATGCTCATTCTTATTTAAACTACGCAATTTGCAAAAAATGATCGTAAGAATATTATTTTCGCATTTGAAGAATTTGTTTTTAATTGACTTTATATAGAAATAAATCACGGATACATGAATTGAGTTTTTTTACTTCTGTAATTACCTAAGCAGATTACGTTTCTATTAGTATTAAAAAGTACAATATTTATTTTTCGAGAAGTAGAGGAGTGTTAGAAGAATTACAAGTCGGGTAGAAGTATTGACGACTTTCCTCTATATTAAATTCAAAAGTCTTTTTATCATAATTTTCCTACAGCACGAAATATCAAGTTGTAAATACATTGTGCAACATTAGATTTTCGTTATTAGCATTATTGTAATATTGGGGCAGTGATAAAAACATCCGCTTTGAAAAAATTCGCAGTATAACATATTATCGCAATATATTAATGCAACGTCGTTATAAACATGGAGCAAAATATTGCATATTACATGTCTACAAATAAATTTAATGTACAGATATGAGAGGCGTATAGAAAGCGGGATATCCTTTGCACTGCAATTTGTAATATTGCAATATTGCTGCAATATATCTAAAATATTCCTCTCTGTATAGATTATTATTATAGAGTTATTATGTTAATAACGGTTCAGACTTACCCGCATTGAACTAGGTTTATATGAATAATCAACTGGTTGACAAATATAATTGTATTCGTACAACCAACCAGCCATCAAGCCTTCATAAAACAGGTAAAGACTTAACAGAACCTGAATAAAGTTATAAATTATTAAAGTGTTTCTCAATTCGTACGGCTTCTTATCCTTCATATATCTCGGTCCAGCGGAAACGCAAAAATATATATATGTCGCTATGATCGTCAGTATTGGACCAGGACTAGATACTAAAAGCCACTCTTGCGTTCTCGGATCTAAAAAAATACAATTAATATTAAACATTTTAACTTATGTAACTTAATATAATTTAACATATACATTATTTTTCAGAAATATAAATTTTTGTTGTAAAAATCACCATGTTTGTTATCCATCAAATCTCTGTACCACTCCACGATGTACGACATCTCGTTGTCTGACTTCGTAAATCTATAAAAACACATTGTAAATTAGTTTGAGATATCAAAGTTTCATTCCTCTAAAATAAAATTTACATTTTCTTTCTCAAATTGAAGAAGCAGAAGAATTTATCTACACCATATTTTAATAACATAATTTATAAATACTAGAAGTAATAAAATACAAAAGTTTTGATAAAAATAGTAATAATATATTTATATATTTAATGATAGAATAAGAATAAGAAAATTTGTATAGACTTATCTTCTTTATTGAGATTTATATTATATATGTAATAGAAAAAGAGAGATATTGGAAGGTGGAAAAATTTGTTATATAAAAATTTAATTATTTTATTAATCTAAATTTATGAATTTTATAGGAAAGTATGAGTTTAAACGTTATAAAAAGAAAAGTCTAGATTACTCTGTGAACTGTTGCGACATTGATACTGCAAAGTATTGCAGTTATGTAGCAAACGAGCATTTAAAAAATGAATGATTATGAAAGTGTTTTGCATTATTTTACTCGTCTCCTCGGTCGTCCTTGGTGGTCCTAATGACAATACAAATTACGCGAGAGCGACGGTAAGGGGATGGAAACTTGTTTGCACCTTTTCCTAAATTGCAACGAGCGATTGCAACGAAGGATTGCAACGGCCGCAAAATACATATATATGCAATTTTAATTAGCAATCAACAAACAGTTTTCGACATAATTAATTAATTAATTTTGGATAAAATTGATTTTGAATTTTTAGATTTTTATATAAATTGGATTAAAAGTCGATTTCTTTTCTATCAACTAAATTTAACTAGATTTTTATTTTTAAAGTATCATTGAATTATTATTATAGAAATAATGTTTGAACTCAGTTAAAATTAGATGTTAAAGTCTAAATTTAATTAATATATTTAAGTTATTTTTAAAGAAAACACTTAGCAAAGAAAATTATTAGGTAAAATAAACAGTATGTAATTACTTTATTGCGATATTACGAAAATTTCATCTGCGCTATAATTAAATTTGTAATGAATAAGTATTCAAATTTGCGAGACTACAAGAATTAATCTTCTATACATTAGTGTAACGTATACATTTCTTTTTTAATGTAATCTTCCTGTTGTAACAACTGACTAATATTTTCCACACTATTTTATAAATGTCTTGCGTATATATAAAAAGAGATCGAATAAAAGGTAAAATTTTTAAAAATTTTAGGTCAACACAGTTTACGTCCGTCGTTAGGTCAAGCTTTCTTAAATTACGAGCAATTGTAACAAAGGATTCCAACGGCCACAAGATAGATATGCATGTACATATATAATTTTAATTAACATTCAACAAAAAATTTGCGACATAATTAATTAATTAATTTTCGACAAAATTAATTTTTAATCTTTGGAATTTTGTATAAATGGATTAAAAATCGATTTCTTTAACACCAATTAAATTTAATGTTATTCTTATTAAATTATTCTCATTAAATGTTTTTATTAAATTTAATTATATTTTTATCCTTAAAGAATCATTAAAGTATTATTGTAGAAGCAAGAACTCAGTTAAAATTAGTTAATGTTAAGGAAATCTAAATTTAATTGGTATAAGGTCAAGTTCAAACTAAGGTGAATCAGATTTCTATAAGTAGCTGCAATAAAGTTAATGCCCTTTCTTGTTGCTGCTTCTCTTGGACAGACCAAACAAATCGGATTTCCTCAATGATTCTTTTCACAGGAAGAAATTCACACAAACGATTTTCTGTTGTAATTATTTATACTAATACAGTAAAACGATTTTTCACTTTTATTACTGCTTGATTGGTTCTAAAATTTTTAAAAATGACTTAATTGTTTGAGTCTCAAGAGACATGATAGCGTCAAATATATTCTTTTTACTTCACTCTGACATAAATATATAATTTTTGTGAAAGGTCTCAGATCAATAGAGATTGACTAACAACGGACAATGATTTTTGATCACTAATTACAATCTTACGTAAGTATCGAATACTTTTTAAAAATGTATTATTATTTTTCTAAGAACAACTGCAAAATATCGATAATTTAGTTTAATATATATAATACGATAATGACACTTGTGCAGTAACCAGCGTGTTGCAAGAACCAAAGAATCGAGAAACACTGAGATACAGTGTTGTCTTGTGAAATCATTATTAGCAATAAATCGTTGTTTAACAACGGACTTTAAAAGAAACGATCAAGATCTTTGAAGGACGACGATATTATTGCGGCCAAATTTCTGTGGTTAACCACAGTTTGCGAAAGAAAAAAAGACAATTTCTCTTTGCAGCACACCATCTCATATCGTCGCTCATGCGTTCCTTACAAAGAATTTTCAATTTGACTTTTCATTTTATTAAATAGAAATTGACATGCTATTGGATGTATCCGAAAAAGAAAGAGAAACAAAGCTTAAATTAAATCGAATTACATTAATACATCAATGCATGACACCTTATCCTTGGTATAATTATAGAACGTCTTCAGTCCTTGAATAAACCTTGAAGAAAAAATGGAGTAAACCGGTTGTGATGATTCGGCTGGACTTTCTACACCGTTAAAAATATGCAGCAAAATTTAATGTAACGCAAGGGTAGCAAAAGCAGGTACATTCAAAAAAATTAATGTTGTCAAAAATACACCAAATTTTATGCACATATTTTTCAGTAATAGCAGAGATGGGCATTATTCGAATAATTTTTTATTTAGATGATTATTTAAATAAAATTTTATTCGTTATTGCATTATTTATTATTTGTATTATAGACATCATTTATTATTCGGATTAATCATTATTTATATTATTGACTATTATTTATTATTCGCGTTATTCATTATTTGCATTATTTTTTATTCGCATTATTTTTATTTGTATTATTTTTTATTTGTTTTATTCTTTCTTTTATAACTATCTGCATGTTAATTTCTTTTCTCATTGTTACTATTGTATCTGTTACGTACTTTAATATGTAGCGAATGCCCTTTTACTTTTACCTCGCTACTTGCTCTCAGTTGATGGTGCGGGAAGGTGTGTAGTGTCGTAATTGTCGGTTTTCTGATCCTCATCGGCGTGAGTTTTTGTTTGTTGGAGGTTGAATAATTATAACTCCCCTTTTTTTGTCACTAACTTTATTAAATACTGTCTCAACTGTGACTGAGTAACGAGAACTAGGAGTAAAATCTATTAAATATGAGAATAGGTACAATCCGTGTGTGCTCAATGAAAGCCCCGAACGGTCTCTGTCTTAGATCCGTGGTGGGCTCCGCAGGTGTCACCGTTAGACCGCTAATCCCGCGCAGAGCATCTCGATGGCACCACTTATCGGGTGGTGATAGCGCCAACGAGCTGTCTCCTGTTTTATATTTGTAGGTTTCCCACCAGAGTGTTTAAGAGCTAGTTTCAAACAGTATCCAATAAAAGACTAAAAAAAAAAAATAAAACTTTGATAATCCACATTCTTACTTTATTTTTACCGGCTTTAAACGGCCGATTTGAAGAGTGCGAATAAATTTATAAAAACGCTACAAAAGTCATTTATTTTCACTTTTAATTTAGAGATACATTTATAGTTATATTATAATTATTAAAGACATAATAAAATAATTAATAAAATAAAATAAAATGTAAAAAGTAAATATAAAAATGTAAAAAGTAAGTTAAATAATAAAATTAAATAGTAAATAAAATAAATGATAAAATAAATAGAATAGAGTAAAATAAAAAAATTATTGCACACGTATAACGTATTTCTGTGGGCAATAGGAATTTCACACAGCAACAATGATTACAGAAATTTTTCTAAAATCGTTGATGTGAAAGTGTAGAAGTGTTTAATTTTAATGAACAATAAATACAATTACAAAAATAGAATTTTACAGGGCTAATGAGAGTAAACGCGCAATAATTGAATGCGTTTACTCTCATTAGCTCTGTAAAATTCTATTTTTGACAATTTCGAGAGTCTAACATTTTTAATAAATATTACAATTTGCATATTATGGAATGCACTCCTAAACTTTAAAATCGATGGCTTTAGAAAAGTTGCTCTATCGTTATCGTTATGCTATATAAAGTTTCTATTAGTCACTAGTTTCTTTTAGCTTTTAGATTAAACATAAAAATGGACGATTCAGGAATTAAGTGGTGACAGGTATAATTTGGAATGTGCGATCAATCAAGGTTATCGAGTTGTAGTCAAATCGCGAGTAATTGAGCATAGTTTTGCCGCTTTCTGTTTAGTTGTTTTAAAAATACTTTATTATAGTCTTGAACACGTCTCAACTTTAGCTCCAAAAATATATAAAAAATAAGGGTTCCATTTAAGATTTTTATGTTGCTTTTCAAATAAATATCATTTATAATAGTTACTAAATTTTTAAAACTTATTTTTGTTTGAAATATTCTTCCAATGAACTACTACTTTCAGATATAATTGGTCATTTGTGTTATGTAAATAACGAATAATAAATAAATTTTTATTCAAATAAAAATTTTATTCGAAAATATTTTATTCGAGATAGACGAATAAATTTTTATTCGAATAAAAAATTATCTTTTAATCATAAATAAAATTTTATTCAAATAAATTTTTATTCGAAAATATTTTTATTCGAGATAGAAATAAATTTTTATTCGCCTAAAAAATTATTCGTTATTTATAAATAAAGCTTTATTCGTTATTCATTATTCTTTATTCGAAAATTTGCTCATCTCTGAGTAATAGCTACATTAAATTTAATGTACTTATGTACCATTAAATTTCATGACATTTTTAACAGTATACAAATAAAGATCTAAGATAAAGTGTATTGAAAGAGTCATAACGGCAATATGATTAAAAGTTACAAATGTCTTGCTCTAATTAAAAAACTGCATATTTCTTCTTATTTTATATTATGATTCTAATTATTTTAACGATATGCTTTTATCATTTTTGTATTAGTAATTATTTCTTTGTATTACGTTTTATTCATGTACACAGATGTTAGAACAAAATAATGTAAAAATTCGAAATTAGTTTTCTTGATCAATAAGTAACTTAATAAGATAAAAATAAATGAAACTTTATATTTCTGAACAAGGAGACTTCACGACCTTCGCAAAGGTGAATGTAATCTCGAAGGCAAATACATATTGTAGAATTTTATAAAAAAGGCAATGTTGCCCTTTTAAGTTAAAGAAAGGTCGAAATAAATTTTCATGAGTGTTCTACCTTGAATCTTTCAACAACATTCTCTCTTAAACTTTTACAAACTGCCTATTAGTATCAACACAGTGATCGTTAAAATTAAGTTTACGCTTTCAGTTAAGATGCGTTTGTTAATGACCAAATTGGAAATATAATTAATTTATTAGCCATTTAACATCGCTAATAGAATTAATTTTATTAAATATAAAAATTATTTTTTTAAATCATGGATAATCATAGTATTTTAACATAAAATATGATAATATAAAAAAAGTATTATTTTAATTTAATCAATTTTTTTAACTAAAAACTGTATAATTAGGACTAAGAGAAATGTTTTAATTAAATAAGATGTATATTATAGAATACATTTTCGTGAGACCAAATAGAATTTCTGACTATTATGATTAAATTCGATATTTTATAAAATTTTTGATAAACTTAATTATAAAGATTTAGCTATAGCACATTTTCCGATTATATATATATATATATATATATATACACTATTAGTATATGTATGTATTATATACCGGTATACCGGTATGTATTATATATGTACATGTATTATGTTCCATCTATAATATATTCACTAGATTTTTACTAAAATATTACAATGACTTAACTATAAATTTCACATCACTATCAAGAATTCTGGTATATTTAACAGAAAGGAACTGATCATGCTTCTCTGATAATTTCTAGAAGAATTTTGATTCGTCCATTTTTCAACAAATATACTAGTTAAATCTACTAGATTTCTAATTTATGGAATCAGATTTTTTCCAATACAGATTATGCTTTCATATATTCTCTGATTGTGTACATTATGGCGGAAATGTCTTTGCAAACAATTATGCAAAATAATTAATAATCCATATTCAGTAATCCATAATCAGTAGTTTACGAATTACAGACAATATCCGCATTTTCTAGGACTTACGAAATAAAAATATGCGTATCTCGTGTTTAATTCATGGCCGCGTATATGTGTATATGTAATGTAAATACGAAAACATGAGTATGTAGATAAATATAAAGATTTATCTCTTCTACGTAATTTAATACTGCAATAATTCCAAATTCTCTCTTAAACTTTTACAAACTGCCTATTAGTATCAATTACAGCAATTGCTTATTTGGCTTTATCAGCATAGCTTATTAAGTCTAACACTGTATTTGAGAAGAATTCAATGACCGATCACGAAAAGCTAGCTTCGTTAAAAATATAAACGGAGGCGAAATATTGCATCATAAAATAGCTAGAATCTACGTAAGAAATCGTTTCTTTTGAATATCTTAAAAAATGTAAACTTTATATTTTATAATTTTTTTTAATATAACGAGGTGTTAAATAAAACGATAAAAAAATAATGATGAAAAATTATGTAAATTATTCTTGCTAAAGATCTATTCTATCGAATGGAAAAATACAAGCGCGTAAGTTTTTTATTGTTATCGCTTTATACCTAAGATCATATTATATGTAAAAATTTTTTATATAATTTATGATATAATGAAAGAATTTTTTATATGATTATCAAGATTGTTTTATGTAGAGGAGAAGGATATTATTGGTCTTCCATTTACATTTTGTACAATAATTATGATAATAATACATGAAATGTAAACAGATTGGAAGTAAAATTGCAATTAACTTATCGAATTACTATTTCATGAAATCTTCGAAAAAGAGACCGTATTAGGCCTCCTCTTGAGGCATGCTACATTAGCAAAATCCCATTCTATTGTTTAACTTTGCATAACTCGAAATGTGTACATACCATCGAATAAAATGTTAAATAACAAAAAAAGTACTCAAATGTACATATTCACGTAATAACACGGAAGTTTAAAAAGAATGAGGATGTGTAAATATAATTAAATGCTAAAATGTACCTTGAAAATATTTTAAAATGCTTAAAAATAAAAGTGCCTTATAACAGATGTCGGCTATTGTGTTTTGGCATATTAAATAAATGATTCCATAAGTAATTACTAGAATTTGTCACCTATAATAATGAAAATACGAGTAGGTATTATGCAAGGATCATAATACCACGCAATACCACCTTCTCCTCTATATATATTTTTTTAGTCTTATAACTAAGAAGTGTGAATAATAGCGAGCGTATCATTTATAAGT
The DNA here is from genome assembly GCA_003595255.1 of Solenopsis fugax. NCBI lineage: Eukaryota > Metazoa > Arthropoda > Insecta > Hymenoptera > Formicidae > Solenopsis > Solenopsis fugax. The sequence goes on from QKQZ01028017.1 coordinate 25,664, forward strand.
ATTTTTACATTTTTCACAATCCTTAATATATTTTAGACTTATTCATTGCGATAAGCATAAGAGAATTAATTTTTCCATTCCATTTTTTTTAAAGGAAAATATACATTTTTTCTCAAGTTTTGTAATGCAATTTTGATTTATTGTGTCTAACGTTTGGCAAAAAAATAATTTTGGTGAAAAAAAACCAAAGAAACTATTCCAAATTGTGAGTTGCAATTTTACGTTATGCTTCTATATTTTTATTTTAAGGTTAGTTTACATAAGATACAGAACGATGGATTGCAGGTCGCAAATACGCACGCAATAATCAAATAAAGGCGCAAAATAGTACTATTGACGTTTCTGCTTCAATATAACACACATTGCAACTTGTGATCTGTGTTTCTGTGTTTTATATAAAATGACCTTTGCTTTTATTAATCATTCTTGCGCATTAGATCTTCAAATATTTCTTTAAGATTGTGAAAACACATGTAAGCTATGTATTCTTATTTTAAGAAGGCTGATATTTTTATTTCAACATCGTGTTAAATAATGTCTTAAGATGTTAATATGATTCTGTGATTGATTGATGACATTTTAAATACAAGACCTATAAATACTTAGCCTATATCGAAAGTGATAGTGACAGATAAATTATATATTCTCCCAATTTCCATTTGACAAAGTGATAAAATTTTAAAAAATCGCAGAAAATGTTTTAACTCACCCAAATTTTTTACGATATATTTATTTACACACTATTCCAAAACTTAAAACTTCTTATTAAAAATTAAAGATTAAATAAATAATTAAAAAGTTTAATTTTAAAGAGTTAATACTCAATTTAATAAATGTAACTTAACTATATTTGATAGTTCTAGATGTAATCTGTTTAATTGTAATTTTCTATTAACTCACTGTTTGAAATGCACTCGGTATAAGAATATGTATGTTTCGATATTTCTGCGAATTATACGTCTTTGCGGTCACGCATCATCACAATATGCGTAGCAAAATGTTTATTTGGTTCTTATGGAACGAATTATGCAGGACGTGAAAGACTTCGAGTAAAGAACAAATTAAAAACACTTTAACTATGTGCACACTAAAAATGCATGCTATTCTCGGTGCAGCAGATTATTGCCTTCTTACATAAATTGCGTCGTCGCAGTAAAATTGGTCGAGTCCTTTCTCCGGTTTCTGTCGCAAGTTTAAGGATTACGTTTCGATGTTGTAAGTATTAATTGTATGTAAAGTACTATCAATATCCAGAGCGTGCTGTTCCGGTAATTGGCGAATGAGCGATATGCCGAACGTTTAATCGAAACGATCAAAGAGTCTAACGAAAAATAATGTTCAAAACGTTTAATAGACTGTAATAAAAAATGGATAATTACTAGATTATAAAATTATTATAGCTAAAAGAATTTTTATCAGATTAAATAACGCGAGTTATTTATAAGTATGTTTCACACTTTTTTGCGCTTAAACCTCTCTTTTGTAGTAAAGTTTTTGGGTTTTTTGTAGTAATGTTCTTGAATTTTTTGCTCATTAAAACTTCGAGATTGATGTATAGCTCTTCGGCTACGTTTCTTTATTTGCGCTTCATACGTACATATGTATAACCAATTTTGCGGTCAACAGGTATCTAAATAAAATAATGATACGTCATTATCAGCCGCGTTAAAGTCAGTGACTTTCTCGGTCGCGTCCTTAAAAAGTTCCGGCCACGCATTCACACGTCCTTCGATATCGAGACTTGCGGGGAAATTGTCTGACTTCATGATCGGATATATATACATATATATAATGTCTCGTCACAGAAACATTAATATATACGCTGCTCTTCTGGAACACACGACACATATATCCTGCAGTTACTAATTCTTAAATATATAGCAGGGACATAAGAGGGTCATTGAATACACGCATCACTTTTCTTTGTACATAACAATTGTGAAATGTCCGTAGAACCGGTATACATGTCATCACCATATCTGCGAGTTTATATAGAAAACTGTATACAGGGATTGGATGTTGTGCAGATATAATGTAAAGTTAAATACTATTGCTTATAAAATTCAAATAATTCTTTTTCTGAAGAAATAAATTTTTGTTACAAGTTAAAAATTATTTATTAATTGTATGCATTTATTTTTATATTTTATTTGAGTAAAATTATAATAATTTTTAATGTATACATGGATATCACAAAAATTGCACGGAACATTGAAAACCAATGCAACAAATGGTAGATAAAGCATTAAAGTTCTCTGTAATATAAGTAATTAATTGAAGTAAACAGTCTTTTAATTATTCAAACAATATATTTAAAATGTAAGAATTAATATAAATAAATTACGAAGTTAATATTTATTCATTAAAATTCAATGCAATTATGAAAGATATGAAACATGTTCACTGATAATTTCACTAGCATACAAGTAAAGGTGCAAAGTGTTTAGTAGAGTTTTTCCTACGTTAGACATTGACATTTATGATGGAAACTTAATGTCATGATGTCATAATGTTATTCTTTGTTGCTTAAACAAATCAATTTTTCTTTTTAATTTATGTAAAATTAGTATTGTTAATTGATTAAAGTAAGATAAATTCAGAGCTGAGAGATACACACACAAACTATATTTAACGTGATTATATAAACATGATTCAATAGAGCAGAATTACTTAGCGTGACAAACAGATAAATAAACACGTATCCGATTTATCACAATTTTGAGATATTACAAAAATCTAAAATAATACAAACATATAATATAAAGTAATAAGTGTAATATCTCGACGTAATGAATAAATGTATCAATTTACATTATGTGAATACAAATATGCACAGTATGTACTAAATACTGTAACAGTTAAACAGTTTAATTATTATAATTTTTATATTATTATTAAAGCTTTATTATTAATAATAAAATAAAAATTCGTAGTAAAGTAAAAAATTAGTAATAAACTAAAAATTTGATTTAATTAAAATATTCAAAGAAAACACACAATAAAATCTTAATATTACAGATGCCAGTGAATGTTTATTATAATAATAGTATAATCAAGCAGTGTCAATATCTATGCAAATATCGATCTTTTAATTTCTTTCTCTATCTTTCTCCTCCCTTTTTCTCTTTCTTTCTTCCCTTTCTCTTTCTCTTTGTCTGTTTCAAGAAAAAAATCTAAAAAATTAATTGATTTGAGAATAGCTTCGAGATTTTGCTTTCATGAAATTATAATTTAAATATATATTCAAATTTTGTAATACAAAGATATAAATTATATTAAAACAAAAAACTAATTTTTTTATTAATCTTTTGCAAGACATGGATAAAAATCATGTGGGGTCCACGAGACAATAAAATAGAAACCCTTCAAATTCAGTAATATAGTGCAATAAGTGCAATATTACACTTTTTCTTTTTATTATTTTATTTTCTTATAATGTTGACTGTTAAACACAGAAGTAGTGCCTATCGTATTTCAGCCGGAGATACAACGTTGCGTTTTTTAAAAAGATTTTGCGCTTTAATTACACGTTCGGCAAACCCTACATGAAATTTTCTTTAATATTTTTTTATTTATAAAATACTAATTTTTTTAAACTTTATTTTATTTTAATTTATTTATACGTAATGTTGCTCAAATAGACTCAGACTAACGAGAAAAACAAACAATAAGTTGGTCAACTATTGTTTGCAAACTATCAACGAAATACAATTTCGTAGACCGGTATTTAAAATTCAATGCAATTATGAAAGATATGAAACATGTTCACTGATAATTTCATTAGCATACAAGTAAAGGTGCAAAGTATTTAGTAGAGTTTATCCTACGTTAAACATTGACATTTATGGAAACTTAATGTCATGATGTCATAATGTTATTCTTTGTTGCTTAAACAAATCAATTTTTCTTTTTAATTTATGTAAATTGTTAATTGATTAAAGTAAGATAAATTCAGAACTGAGAGATACACACACAATTTATAGTCGTAAATAATTAATACATTCAATCATATTTTTCTTTCAATCAAAAATTAAAAGAAAAATATGATTAAATATGAATAAATCTGTAATTAATAAACGCTTTTAACTCAATGATTGAAAATTATTTACGACTATGAATACCGGCTTAATGTTGAATTATAATATTAATATAATATTCATTATAATACTCACATAAAAATACAGAATAAAATCAATCCAAATCACCAAATCTCAAGCAGAATCTTCTTGCCTCTGGTCTAATTAGAGTAGTCGGCAGCGTATAGCTAACTCGATCGCGATCTTAAAAAAACTTTAATCACTGAGATATTTGAAGAGTTTCGATGTAATCCGTCTTAACGAACGACACTGGTAGAGGACTTGTTACGGTTAGATAATGAAGCCTATTATCATTTATTAAATTGTTCTCGCAATCCTTGCTTAAACAATCGTTCCATGTATCAAATTGCCGTGTGGAATGGAATAGATTATACGTAATTGATTCAAGATATGGGAAAATACGAAGTAAATAGGAACGGAAAAAAATAGGAAAATGGTGAATAGAATCGATTAGGCTCCGATGCAAGTTAACGAGACACTGCTCGAGCACCGTGTGTGGAATGGCAATTCTTATCTTACAGCACGATGAATGTGCAGTGCAACCATGGTTCTTTCCCCCTTTCGTAAATGACGTGGATGTGGCTCCTCCGGAGCAGTAGCAATAGCAGCGACAGTAGCGCAACACGTTAATGAGTAAAGTGCTTTTATCAGACCGGTACCTTTCATCATATTGTTATTTGGAAAGTTGTCACTGAAGAGACATCTGTGCATAAAATCAGCATTTCGTGAGAAATTTGAAAGGCTTCGAAAAAAAATTACAGTACACCCGCGCATAATATATTAGTATGTTAATAAAATGTTTACTTTGTGTGATTATTTATTTGATAAGTATTTTTTAAGTTTCTTTGTAGAAACTTTAAAAACGATATTGCTTAAAAAAAATTGCAAGTTGAAAAAGTATATATATGTTTCAAAGTATGAATAAATTTAGATATGAAGCCTTGTATACAGAGACGAAAAGAATACATTTTAGAAAAAAAATTAGTTATTATGTGTAAAAGAGTTAATCTATCCTTTTAAACAATGTTGTGTTTAGATGACTTAAAATTATTTAGATAAAAATAAAATAAATTACATATAAATGTTAAATAAAATAAATATGATTTAATTTATATAAATTTTTATAAAAGATAAAATTATGTTTTTTAAGTAAATTTTTAAATAATATCACTATTGAGCAAAACAATTTAGGTCTTAGAAACAAAAATTTTTCAAATAATTAAGCCTGAGAAAAAGTATTTCTCTTTAAAATCAATATATAAATAAATAAATTAAAAAGAGAAGCAATATATGTATAACAAACTTAATGTGACAAGAACAAAATTTCTTGTAAGTCCGGCGAAACCAGGAAAGAGAAGCGTTACTTGTAAATACTTATTCAAATACAGAGAATTTCGTAACTTATTGAAGAAAAATTTTTTTAAAATTAATAATAATTAATAACTAATAATTAATTACATGCAACTTTTATTCAGAACATTTTTTTATCTCTTATAGTTTTGACGATATTTGCTTGGAAAGCAAAAAAACTGATTTTTTTCAAAAGGGTGTTTTATCACCTAAAACTGAATTAAAGCACGAACAAAAAAAAACTGTTACGGATAAGTATATTTGTACACAAAGTTTTAGATTTTTTTTAATTTTCGGGTTGCCGAACATTCCTTGTTAGAGCTGCTTTCGACCGGTATGCTATTTCTCGTTAATTAAATTGTTACACTTCTCGGTCATATTAGGATTATTTGTCTTATATTAAAATTTTATTAAAAATTTTAATGTACTTCGGGGAAAAAAAAATATATATATACTTTGAAATGTTTGGCCCAGGCATAATGGATTCAATTCAGAAACTATGATTCTTTCATCACATTCATTTGAAGATTTTGCAGTAGGCAAAAGCTATGTTAAAATCCAAGAAATAAGTCAGTTTTACATCTCAATACAAAAGTAAAAAAACTGTTTTGATGAACAAAAGCTAAAATTACATCATGATATGTTTTTGAAAATTACAAATTTACAAAAAATAACACTGCATAAATGAAGGATGTAAATACAGTAGATTTTCAGTATCAACAGTAAATTTTAGAACGCAACTGTATTGTTATCACTTTGAAAAATACTTTTGTTAGGATAAATGGAGGTTTAGATTAAGGACAATGCTTCTCATTTCCGTTATTGTTCCTATTATCTTAGATAATTTAAAGAAAACAACACTTCTTTTACCTAAGCTAAACGTAATATACATTATAATAATATCTAGATAAAAATAAAGTAAAGCTATTTTTTTATCTAGATAATTTTATATAGATAACGCAAACACTGCTTTTAAAATATCTCATTAGTTATATTTTAATTCATGAATATATGTATATTTATAACAATCATAATATAGCACGAACTTGGGGATTCCGGGCTAGTAATAAAAGAAGCAATATCTTTTGCTATTGTTATGTAACTTTTGACTTGCGTCAGAAAAAGCTTAATAAAAATGGAATGTAAGATATAAAACGATCCGACGTAAGTACCTAAAGCGTCAAATAACATATAATGGATCAATATTCAATAAAACATGAGAATCCAGGTTTTAATCGCTATCCTAGAAGAAAAACAAAATATACATACCGATTTACATAATTATGATCTTTATTCATGCCACTCAACTCATGTGACTTAAGAATTCTTGTAATACCAAAGATTATGGGAATATTTGTGTATCATTGTGAATCTTAGCGTAACAGAGATCGATTGAGCTTAGAAATAGATATTTGCGTGGTCTTAGGATCGGCAAATTTCCTTTAGATTTTATAATTTCATTAGTTAGTTGTTCATTAATTAGTTGTTTGTTAGTTGACATTTCTTACAAACTTGTTTGATTATTTTCAAGTTTTATTTATCAAAGTTGCAACGCGCCACTCGATCCCTACAAGCTGTTCGTCTTGACGTTTAATAGTGGATATTACTGTACATTATCTCATAATGCAAATATATGACTAATGTGAATAACAGAAAATGATTTGTGGTGACGATTGAAAATAAAAAAACTACATCATATTAATGCTGTTTGCAAGAAAGACGTTAATATTTATACACTGAGAAAAAAAAACTGTTAACTGAACTAAATACGTTTATTTGCATATGAATTACTTAGTTCAAATGTTAATTTATTTGAGTCAAATACATGGTAGTAATTCGAATGAATATCTGTAGTTATGTTAAATGACATTTCTTTGAATTCACAAATGTTTGCTTGACAGCCTGTGACCGCCGCATTTAGTTGAATAAACTAATATTTTTTTAAGTCAACAAATTTTTTTTCTCAGTGTACTAATAATCACAATTCAAACCATTATAGCCGGAAGAAATTGACGCACAGAAATTTCCGATATGCATATTTCGTGCACACACACGCACGCACGTACACACACACACACACGCACACGCGCACACACACACACACACACACACACACACACATACATATATAATAATTCAAATATGAAAAAATAAATGATATGTAAGTGTAAAGTTGCTCTAATGATCTTGCTCAGATTTCTTAGAATCGTCTTATCTATAAGATGATAATGACGTGAAAATATAAAAAAATATTATCATCTAATAACAGATTTGCTTATTACATGCTTAACTAATTTTAATTATTTATTATATTGATAGATGAAGTATAACTTTTTTGCTGAACTAATATATACATGATAATAATTATATATACAGGATGTCCTGAAATTCGTAAATTAAAACTTAATACGAAAGTTTTCAAAAAATTAAGTAAAATTATTTATAAATTAAATTAAGCAAAGTTATTTATAAATTTTTATTTTAGGCAGTAATTTTTTTGAAATATAAGGGTTTAAAGCTTAATCAGAGATTACATTTAGACAATTATGCGATTACTGATACTGTTGCACGCGCAACTCATGGATTGTATAATGTGGTTTCTAATTGGCCAGCTTTAAATCTTGTATATCTCAAAAACTACTAATTTATAATAAAAATTTACAAATAACTATTATATACACACACACAACAGTATAATGTGTAATTATGTTTGTGTTTTAATGGAGAAGACTTACGCAAGAGCAATCCCAAATAATGTTATGCTTTTCCAATCGTGAAGAATCATGAAAAACCACGTGAAAAATTTTCTAATGATATCTAATTTCAATATATGAAAATTTTAAATAACAGAATTTCTGTAATATATGAGAAATGGTTAAGCGCAAAAGTGAAAAGAGAAGGCGTTACGAAAGACAGCATCAAATTTTACATGTATGTATCGAGGTCGGTCATAAACACGGCGAACGAAGTCGCGGAGAAGGTGCTCATGGTAACGAAGGTAACGTCTGCAGTTTTGTTGCTTCCCTTTTTCTTGCTTCAGGCCTTTCCAATCCTTTGTCGAACATTCTTCTGCACTATACATTTTTCTTTATTTGTTGCATGTATCTGTATTTTCTATCGATATAATATTAATTTGTTTTTTTTTAATTTCTAACAATTTTTATCAAGTCTTTTGTCATTTATGGCACTCTTTAAAAAGCTACGTAAAGCAGTTATTTATTTTATTGTTATCTATTTTTCGCGATGTTGATTAGTCCTTTTATTGTACGTTACTCTTAATAATTGTTCAGTATTGAAACATTTTATAAACTTAAAATGTAAATTAAATGATGCTACCTCTTTTTTCTGGGTAATAATATTTTAATTTATTATAATTATATACAAACATTGTTTCTTAATTGATTATAAATTGATATTTAATAATATAATCGTTCACACGCGCACACATATTTATAATTTCCGCTATTATAAAAGCTACTATAAGATAATATATAAAGTCATATTAATTATTGTACATGCGGATTCTCATATCTTCATTTTTTCATTATTTTTTCTTAGTTACGATCGCACGTGCAGTCATCGAATATTATCATTTATAATACATACAATTAACATGAGAAAATAACTGAATGCAGATAGAAGGTAATAGCGTAATTTAGGCGGCCGGACTTATCAATTCTATGAATCCATTTTATAATAACATCAAAATGTCAAAACATATAGAATTATGATGATTTCTATAATACATCTCAAAGTGTACAGTATTACAAGCATTTCTCGGATTTACGCGATGCTGACTACCTACTTGTACATACGTATTTACATGGAGCATCAATCTACGGAATGTTTTTTGTGAGAATAATAAGAAGATTATATTCTTTCGCAATAATATATAATACTAGTCACATCTTGCCAACGAAATGGCTTTCATTGAATAGAAAAGTCAGATTGAATTTTCTGTTATAATCGTAGATTTTTTCTTAGTAAATCCGCAGTGAGTGTTTCTCGTTTAGTGACAGTATTAGAGTTTTATCAAAGTTATATACTTTCCCTCTTCTTTTTTCTTATAGCTAATACTATTAGTTTTCCTATAATATTCCTCTTCGCGAATTTTGTTTGCGTAATGTTATCTTTTTTTTATCTCTTGATATTCAGAAAAGAAATATTCTAAAAGGAGAGAGGCAACATTCTCTTCTTTAATTGAAAAAATTTTTTATTCTGTAATATTCTAATGTTCTATCTAATTTTATCTAATTTTTCTATTTTCTATTTTTCCTAAGTCGATAACCTATAATTTTTTATGTGACTTGACTTTGAGATTCATCAATTAAGTTGATTTAGATTTCTTCATTTATGATGCGCATTTATGATAATATTACAATATGGTGCTTTCAAATACTATGATAATGTTTATAATTAAATATATTGCTTGATGTATTTTTAAGAAATTGTATCCAATTATTAAAAAACAATTACTTTTCTTTGGCTTGTTCGAAAATTTTTTTGATCAACACTTTTATATTATAAACGTAAATGACCTTCAAAATTTTTAGTAAAATTCGCAAATATTTTTTTTTTCGTTGTCTTCAAATCACTAAAGATTGCCTTTTTATATTGCGGCTTTGTTTGAGATTCTTTGGCGTTTCGCAATATGAGTCAAATTAAAATTTGCATAAATGAGAATTGATATGTGTGTTTTACATAATGTTAAATGCCTTTCTAATCTAAAAGTTTTAATATTTTGTATATTTAAATTTAATATACATTTAGACATAAAATATTAAATTTAATATATTAAAATATTAAAAATATTTAATATTTAAGTATAAATGAAGATATTACTATAACATTAATTAATTTCAGTAAATTAATTATCACATAAATATTAACGCATAAAAATGCAATTTTTGTTAATATATAATATAAATTTTAAAAATAATTGAATGAAGGTACAAATTTAATATTTTATAACTAATAATATCTTCGATTTCTATATACATTTTTTTAAATTGAATCACGTACATTTAATTATACTTGGAATATTTAAATTAGTATTTACATTCTTTTTACAGTATCTGTATTTATATATATGTAATTAGATAAGTTTTTTTCAAATATTTGCATCTCTACCTATGCGATTACATTCTAATTAATAGTTATTATTATTAGTGTAAAAATTTTTTTTTCAGTATTTAGGTATTTATATTAGAAGTGTATTCACGTCGGTATATATCTGTGGAGTATCTTTGTGTCGTTTGCTTTCCTATCAAATGCTGCCCTCTGTTACATTTCAGAGCGCAAAAGTTCCAGTTCGCAGGCGCAGGTCTTCCGGTATATATACCGGTTCACCGTCTCCTGTATGCCACCAGCACCAGGACGCATTTCTTCCTCGTGTCTCACTGGTGTTGGACCCAGTAGTTTCTTCTCTCTCTCTCTCTCTTTCTCCTACCCCACCGCACTCTTCTCTCCGCCGACCATCGTCCTTACGTACCAGTTCCACAGTACTTGCGTGGTAGCGGCCGTTTTCACATCGACCCCACTACCAGACTTCACGACCAGTTTCCATTACTGATAGTTTGTCTGGTACCTGATGCGGCAACAGTTGTTCCTCGCTGCGCTCACTGTCTGCCTACTTTCCTCCCATTCAATGATCTTTTTTTCTCTTCCCCCACTTGTTCTCTTCACGAGCGAAGATTATTCTGTTATTCGCTTACATTCGCGCGAATCTCTTATCTGAACGTCCGTGAACGTCCGATAAGAGCGACAGTGTCAGGGTCAGTGTGAGTGGGGCAACGCGGCGGCGTGTAAGAGCGAACGTCTGGAGAGTTTGGTGCGGTGCAGTACGGGTGAAGGGGTTTATCCTCGTCTCTCTCCCGCCCGACGACCGTCATCAGTCTCCGTCGATGAAACATGTCTCTCATCGCCGACTGCTTTCGCCGTCTGACAGACATCTCGTCCTGCAAAAGCGAGGTACGCGACACATGCTGCTTATCTTACATGCCAGTTGCGTGATAAACATCTGATGCATCGGAGTACAAATGCACGCTGTAAGTGCATTCTTGAGGAGCGACTGGCAATTGAGGAATCTCTTTTTAAAGACGCAACTTTCTCTTTAAATAATTGTCTTTACTGAACGATTATTTTTAAATTAAGCTGCGGAATTAAGCGAAACTAAGATTAAGAGACACGTGTATAAAAAAGTCTTCGTAGCTACAGCTGATTTATAGTAATATTCAAGTGTTCAGTATAGTGTATTTATTGCATCTACCGTTGTAGAAGTAAATAATTGCTGTATTTGCCAATAATTGCGGTATGTACTAATACTACTGTTACATCTTCTATTCTTCAAGTATGTGTTAACATGTAAGGGGTTTTTATTGCTGAGGAATATTTTCACGCAAGAATGCCGACATCTAATGGCATATCACGATTTGTATCCAACCAGTCATTTTGTCGTTAATCAACAACATATGCGTGTGTAGGTAATGGTGCGTACGAGGGAATTTGATGAATTTTAGTATCAGCGGCTTCATTATTCATGACATTTGCATTTTGACGTGACGTGTCGAGTGGCCTCGACTGAACGCCATTGAATATAAAATGTGGGTCACTCGAAGAAAATGCGCGCAAAGCTCTGAAATCCGATGGCCTTGAACGTGATGCAGAGTGCAATTACGCGGTTATTTAGTTCGAAATAATCTAATATTAAGCGCCGTCCTTAATGCAATTTATTTACTGACGATCTAACGTCGCTGCTCCAATTTCAATACTAATATTAATAATTATTGACTTGTTTTATTTTACACCGTTTTTAATTATACCATTTCTATTAATTAAATTTATTATGATTTTATATGTCAGAGGACTTTATTAATTGCACATTTAATTGCAGAACGCTTTATACATTTATATATGAAATATTAAATTGAAAAAGTAGTCCTTTGACTGCCATATATATCTTTGAAAAGTGTCCTTTAATAGAATTCTTTATTAATATAATTAAAATTTATATTAAACATAATTTATATATTGATATTTTTCCCATGAAAAATTCATTTCAGCTCAAAGGTTACAAAGTGACGGATGTGAGTCGTACGCGTAAAATCGGCATTGCCTGCCGAAATTTTCAGGATTTGAAACTGAAAGCATGCTCAAAATTAAATGTAAGTATGTATTAATATGGAGTAGACATTAACTTTATATTGTTTACGTTAAAAGCTAATTTCGGAAGTCGCGTTCGAATTCGCTATGTGTGCACCAGAATAAAAATTGTATGAATAATTCAACGTATTTTCACGCAATGTAAACACTACGTGTACGCGAAAATGCAACAAAGTTTATCATGTAAATGCAGCGCATTTGCATTTATCGAGTATTTAGATGTCGATGATTGGCATAGATTTGAACTGCATTTACGTACTTTAGAACATATTGTGCTGATTCACGTAAAACATAATAACAATTTATACGATCATTATGTAAATAATGAGTTTCTATTTAGAATAATAGAGTGATTAACGTTGCTTAGAGTATTAGAGATGCGTTCGAAATAAATGTCAGAGCAACTACTGATATGTCCTCAATAGAACAATATTGGGGAAAAAATTTCGTCAATTATATTTTAAATTGCTTTTTTTAATTGAAGGGTTTTCTACAAAAATTAAACAAGTTCATTTTTTTTATCTTATGGCTCTAGATCATTTTTTATCAGTAGCGTTACATCGAACAATTTTGTTACGGTAAAAAAAAAAAAAAAANACAGAAAACGCGAAATATCAATATCAATATGAAATTTCCGAAAAATGAAACGAATTCAGATCTTTTTTTAAAATAGATCCTCAAAATATTTATTAAAGCTTAAAATTTTATTCTTACATTTATCTGGATAAAAATTACCATATTTATATATAAAGAAATGTAAAAAAATGATTTTGTTAAGAGCAATTTGTAAAATTTTGTAAATAAAAAATGGAAAATTATTGTTTTAAATGATATTTCTTTTTCTCTTCACCTTTACCATTATTAATATTATAAAAAAAGGAAACTTTAAAATATTATAGGAAGAATAGGTAGTAAATATATAAAATTCTCGGAAAAGTCAAACAAGTTTAGAGATATATATTTTTTCTTTTAAATGGATCCTCAAAATATTAACACAGTCTACAATTTTGTTCTTATACTTATTGCATGTTTAGAAAAACATTATTATATTTATACAATGAATGGTTTGAAGATGAGAACATATTTTTATTTACTAAAAATTTAATTTTTTAGTCGGTTTTATAGGAAACCCTTCAAAAATATATTATTTTTTGTAACAAAATGATCACGACACAATGGAGAAAACAGCACACGATGTAAACGCATTGAATGAGTATAAGTTGACACATTGCTGCTCGATTCACGACCATTAACTGCTTTGTGAAAAGTAGAATTTGTCCTTGCAGTCGAAAGAATAGCAGCCAGTGCATGTGCACTAAACGATTCATTGTTGTATAGATTTACTTTCCTCTCGACACTCTTTCAATGCATTTCTTCCTCTCCATTCGCGCACTTAAATCGTGCCGAATAAATCCTGTTTTCGTTCCAAGTTTCATCTGAGCTGCTTTGCAATTAGTAGTCCATGATGATTTTTAATCAGTCATACGATTGTGTGTGACAATCTTCAGGATAGCGAGCTTAGCAAATTAGAATAGATACGTGGCATAGGTCATAGTGTTTGCTTAATATAACGTTGCGAAAATAGAAAGCTAGAAATTCATTAAACATATACATTTACATCGAGTAACAAGAATATTCTGTAGAAATTATGCAACTTGACAGGTATACTCTTGAAATGTCTTCTCATTAAGCGCGAGTACGATAGCGTAGTACAGAGATATCTAAGAAAATAAAGTTTTATTTACAAGTTAAAACTACTAAAATGTATTTTACTTGAATAATATTTTTATGTATAGCTGAATATGTTCAAAGAATCTTTATTTCTATAATTCCAGTAGGCAATTAAATTTTTTCTATTCTTTGTAATATTATAAGAAGGAATTACTGGAAAAATAAAATGTCGCTTGCGATATTCAGTGCGTCGAATGTTACTTGGTATTCTTCTTTTACGATACGATTGACACGATAATACAAATGCTTAATGCAATTGCAATAACGTGACGGGAATACCGATAAAGAGATGTAAATGTATTCTGAATTATGATCTAATCGATCATATTTCGACGATTGTCCTTGATGTGAAAGAGAAGCGTACAACGCAGATAGCATTTCGCGGATAGATAGGTCGATCCAGTTGCAGTACGTCCTTGAAATCCGCATCCGCTCGGCCGCAACCGCTGGCTCTATCGAACCAGCCGGGCCAGGGACAAGAAGTAATCTCAATGTTAAGGTCGTGAATCCGCTTTTCGCGCTGGCTTAAAGGTCGCCCCAAATAGTTTGCTAGGCCAATGTCAGCCCGAGCCAACGCAAAAGCACGAATATTCGCCTCTTAAAATTGACATACTCAAACAAACCATTACTAAAAAAAAAGATTAGAACATTAATCCAGCTTTGAGCAATACATTTAAATGTAATTAAAAATTATTGCTAAATAATTACTATATTGTACATGTGACGTAATAATTTTAAATTGATGAAACAACGATTAGATTGAAATATATTCATAACATTGATATCGTATCGTAACAAACGATTTGGTTCTATAAGTAGTGTCATAATATTATAATTAATAATAATCTTAATGCTATTAAATTTTTTTTTTTGTTATTTGTGAGAATTCAAACTTCAAACAACTTCGTTGTTCGAAAAAGATTGAAGACGTACGATGAATGCACGGAAATTTATAGCATCGATCTCCATTGTTCAAAATCGCTAGAAAAATGTAAGAATGATGCCATTGTGCCAGCAAAAGCGATATAAAAATCGATGAAAACCTTGTAATTCAGCCTTCGGAATATTATTTATATTCTCTTTAGGAAGATAACGAGAATGTATATTACCGCATTGACATTTGTTTGAGATGTCGAATATTCTCTCGTATTACTTCATCATTTATTTAAGTAGTTAGTTCATGAACGTTAATTAATTCGTGAGCAAAGAGGAAATGAAGGACTCTTCCAATGCAAATATATCGTAATATTTCTCGCACAAAAAGAATTAATTAAGTGTTATAATGATGAACTAATCGATGCTGCGTTTTTCTAGGTAACTAACAATCCAACGGAAGTGAATGTCTTTCTTCTAGACGGATCATTGATCGATGAGGAGTATTTTCATACATTGGAACCACAGACTACTTTGATTTTACAGAAGCCAGGGGAAAAAGTGTTATCCGGTTAGTATAGTATCGTAATATGATAATTAAACATATTAATTTAAAACTGGAATGAGTAATTACATTAGACAAGTAACGACAAAAAAATAGATATTACATATTTACACGAAAAGTACAATTTTATTATAGTATCTAAAAGTTTAGCTAGATACAGATCAGAAAATAACTTTGTGATGGACTCTCAAAATAATTATGTAAGACGTTTAAGCATGATACAGCTGCAAAAAGTTTTGCCATTCTAGCAATTAGTTTAAACGTCCAATACAAATTCTTTAATGTGATTCGATATAATTATTTTCAGATCTGTATTTCAGCAAAATTGTCCTTTTTCCGTGTAGAATTTGAATATTCTATTTTTAGTCTTTGAAGTGACTTTAATCCAGTTTCAACCAATAATGTAATTATAATCTAAAGAATTAGATTTATGGAGAAGCTGACTATAGTTACAATAGCGTCGAAGAAGGCTATCAAGTTTTCACATAAAATAACCAGTAGAATTTTTGAACCTTAAAATAACTTTACTCAGTGAATTACAATTTGCTATTTTTTTATCGTTCCAAAACGATAAAAAATTGCATTGCTGTTAACGTTTTTGTATCAATCTTTCAATTTTCTAAAAAAGAGAGAATCACGAATATCACTTTTTTAATCACTTCTGTAAATCTTGTATACACATATACCTACAATGTTTTTTATTGAAATCAATTTTCCGTCACCGATATATTCGCAATAAAGTATAAAATTGATGTGCTGTGCTTTTTTATTCTTTCACATCTGTCCTTGAGATTCTTGCATTGTGCATTTATTCACTTGGTACTCGCCATAACTTAAGAACACTTTCGTGATATATTGGTCTAAAAATTCAACGTAAGTTAATCGCAGTACAATAACGAATGCACTGCGTTTGGCCATGCGCCAAAGTTAAATATTCCGGTTCAGTGTCAGCCTCTCGAAGTTTGCGAACTTCTTGGCAAAGAGTTGAGCGCGGTTCGCGGGATGAGAAAAACAGATCGCAATCTTTCACCGACACGAGCGAGGACACCGCGCTGATTTTTTTCAAGTACGATTTCTCGCAGATGCAGACATTCTCTACGATGCACTGAGACGCGTGAACATCGATTTCCTCACCGCCGGCGACAGGGTGACGCAATTTCTAACGGAGAATCTTAAAGCAAAAGTCGCCTTGTTGAACAGAGTGTTAAACAAGGATGATTCGAAGACAGCGCTTAGTACGAGGGAACAGCATCCGGAATGGTTTGAAAATTTGGAAACTAATTACATGACGAAGGTGAGTTCAATAAAACGAGATTCTCTCTGTCGGAATATCTCTTCACTAAATTTAAATATTAATAGTCTGTATCCAGGCAGCATGGTGCCATCTGTTTGATGTCATTAATTAGTCGTTTATGACGATTCTGACGTTAAGGACGACGTTTAAACATTGAAAAATGACGTGGATTAATCACAACTAGACATAGACGTAAAATATTACATCATTATTTTCGTGTGATCTGAAGGTAATTCCAATCGCATTCGACTATTACTTAACCGTTCAGTGAGCGATTAAATGCTTATTATCAAACTGGTCACTAATAACGTTATTAATATGTCCTTGATTAATAAATTAATTATCTTATGTTAATAACATAATTGGTAAAAGGTACGAGATAAATACGTAGGACGCATAAATAAAATAAAAGTCGTCATTAATTAGTCAAAAAATAATGTCATTAAAATGACTAACTAATGTCGTTATTTTACTAACTGGGTATGTTCCAAGACTTAACATATGCACATACATCATCTGATATAATGAATGATACTTCTTAATAATATCTAAATATATTTCTTTTTAATTTTCGAACAACATATTCTTTTGGTATTTAAAATTCTAGAATTAAATCAAACTGTTACTTTTCTCGCAGGAAGCATACATGCACCGCAGATGTCAGGACAGAATACGCACTTATCTTTACAAGACGATCGAGCAGATCAAGTGTTCGGACGTGTTCATGAACGATAACAAAGCGAGGCAGCAGCTTTTACATACGATAGCGTTCTTCAAACTTCAGCTCAAGCAGGATCACTATTTTGGATATTACTTTGACAGGAGCAAAGCGGTGACCGACTCAAAGAGCGAAAGTGACGAGACCGATTACGATCGATGTTACGAACACTGTCCTTGCAATTTTGGTCGTATTAATGACGAAACATCATATCTTCATCAACGTCTGCCTCAGTCGGATACAACCGTTGACTCAGATGATATCGACGAAACGGACGCGAGAAAGTTCCGTGAGTCTGGGAAAAACGCGAAAACGGAGAGTGACGAGAAATTGGAGTGCTGTCCTTATCGCGTGAAACTACGAGAAAAGCAAATCGCTATTTGCGACAGGAAGGGTGAGTTCAAGTGTGAAGGCCGATGGAACACCGATGGCTGTCCCTACGGCGACAGGCACAAGATTAATCCGTACAAATCCAAAGAAGAGCTTGCCTTATTCTCTACATGGAATTTGGACCATCAGTAAGATAACTGTTACAATATTTGTTATTAATTAATGTGAATTGTTACATCACGTCGGATAACTTCAGAAAATTGTTAACAATCTTATATGCACGGAAATTCCTACAATAATTTAAATCTAGAGCATTTTATTTATTTGATATGCAACATACCAGTAAGCGAAACTTAATTACTTTTTATCTGTTATGTTTGTCCCAATATTATACACGTGGCAAATAATTGATTCATTTTGTAATATAAATTTGATCAATGTAAAAGCTATTTTGAAGAGTTTATTTAATTGCTAGAGAAAAGTTAATAGAATCAAGATTTCAAACCTTCGATTATTTGTCGTTTGCAGAATCGAAAGATCCAGAATGCTTATCCCGAAGCTGCTGCAGCTCTCGCGACAAGACACGATCAATGAACAAGATATCTACGACTGTTACGACAATCTGTTTACTGTGAAGAATTTAAGGCTAGTCCATATTGTATGCCACGATAAAGGATCGCATAAATAAACGCTGATTCCGGATGGAGAGAAAATTATAGGTCTGGGATACATATTACGCTTCTAAGTGCTGATCATATACGTGAATGAGTAATTGTACAAGTGAGAAATTAAATTGCAAATTTAATATTTATAGTCGTAAATAATTTTCAATCTTTGATTAAAAGAAAAAAATCAATAAATGTATAATGAATCTGTAATTAATTACGCTTTCAACCAAAAATTGAAAATTATTTATGACTATAAATACGCATCTAAATGTGTGTTTTTGTATGTAAAATCATGTAGCTACTTTTTATGTATTTGTATGCGTTTGATTTTTTAACTTTTTACATGCTTTGACGTGTAAATTACATGTATAGCTAGGTAAAAAGTGCAAACATAATATGCATACAAATGTATAAAAAGTGACTTTTCAACTTTATATACAAAAACACACAACAGGTTTAAAATGTATGCACATCCAGTTACGTAGAACGCGCGTGATCTCTTCAGATACAGATCTCTATAAATATAAGTATATTTAATACGTTTAAATGCTGTTGATAGAATATAGATTTAGCGATTATATTAATGTTACACTATCGTACTTCCATTGCGGCATAAAATAGTAAGCAATAACATTAATAATGAAATGTCCATTCCAAAGTTCGAAATATCTGAATTTGTAGAGATTATATATATTTGTGGAGGATAGAAAATTCAATTTCAAATAATATATTGACACGTTAAAACACGAGTTATTGACATGTTATACACGAGTTTGACACTGATAATTATTTTATAATACAAGACGTTGATTAGAGGAGAATGAATTAATGCAAAAATGATATACGATATACGTTGAAAATATGCTCACTTTTTAAAAATATTATTTGGATGCTTTGCAACTTTTCAATAAAAAAGATTTGAAAATATATAGTTGGAAATGAAATTCCAATATATGCATACTTATTATATAAATAAAAATAATACGAGATTTAGATGTAGAGATTTATAGATATTCTATATCTATAGATGTAGAGTATTTTCATACCTTAGTTATACGATTCTTACGGAATGACTACGATGATTTTCATTACTATTCTATTTCTATTGTATACTTACGTATACTTGCGATTCTTTTCGTTCAAAAAAACTATTCTACAAATCAATTACGAATACAGGGTTGCATAAGTCATACGCAATGGAAGAATTTCCATTTATTCCAGCGGTTATAAAGATTGAAAAAGAGAAAAGCTGTTGTTTCAAATATGTGGTTAAGCATTGAATATATTCAATGCTTGTGTATAATATTTATTAACGAGTGACAGCTCTTCGTCAGAATCATGTCAGATCAGAAACAACTCTGAGTGATAGACCTCCGTCAAAATCAGATCGGATCAGTTTAATTCCTGACTTGATCTGATTTTAACGAAAAACCAACGCTCGTCTTGCGTTTCACGAACTGGGAAGTAGAACATTTTTCAGACATATTTTCATTCTGACTGCTCGATAAGAGACAAAATAAAGTTCTGATATATACATATACATATATATACTATGATATATTTAGAAAAAAATACACACACACACATATATGCGATATATTTATTCCTGTATTTCTATAGATACAGATCATTTCACAATTTCCGTGATTCCGTTCGTATTTATATCAATTATTTCTTAATTTAAAGTAAATTATTTCTTAACAAAAAATTAGGAAATTGTTTCTCAATGTTTTTCTATAAGTATATTTTTATGACTGAAATCAAAATTCTATTACAGAAGAAAAGAAAGAGGGTAAAGTTCGATATAAAATTATACAAAGGCTAAAATCTTGTTATCTATTTGAACTTGTTCCAAACTCATGACAATTATACATTTTCGCTTGCTATAACTAAAAAATTATTAAATGTTATATCTTTGTTAAAAGAATTAAGATTAATAATAGAATCAAAGTGAAAGAAAAGATAAATAAAAGAAAGTGCGGAAATTCTGAGAGAAGTATATATATCCTTTTATATGTATGATATTAGATAATGTTTTAGGAATTTTCACCATACACCATATATATATGAAATGTATTTCCAACATCTAATGGAAAAAATTGCACAAAAGTACTCAATGTTAGTAACTTTTCTTTTCTTCTAATTACTAACTTGTTTTTCGTACTGTTACATTTAATTTTGTAATTATAAATATATAACTGCGAATCTCGAAAGTTTAAGAACGCGTCATCAATATGAGTGATAGACTGATGTTCTAAAAGTATTAAATGTAAAGCAACAATGTAATTTTGTATTTTATAGGATACTGATATATATCAGTTTTATTATCCTAGGCATTTGTATCTGATTATATTTATTTATAGTACTCATCTTTGAGCTGTATCAAATATCCCGACATACACATAGAATTATAGAAAGATCGTTCCTAATTTAATCGAAGGATTTGACTGCTTCGCATACATGTTTTTGTATGTTGTGTATATTGTTGTACACTGTATATTATTGTCTACAGGGTGCAGAGTTATAAAGGCAACTGTTATGGCTTTGACCAATATACGTCTTACTCTTCTGAGTAGAGACTTCTGCCATTCATACAGCTTCCGATGTCTAAAAAGTATCGTTACATATTACTGTAAACGCATCAGTAAATGAGTTAAATTAGTTATTCAATTAGTTATCCTTATATGTTTAGATAACTCCTACAAAAATATATTTTGTGCCAAACGACGAAAACAATACAAGAGAAATTTTAAAGCAATCGCCAAAACTAATATTAATTCTAATAAATAACTGATTTAAGTTATGTAATAAAAGATTGGTTGTATACATAATAGCTTACAAAAATAAAATTAAATAAAAAATAAAATATAATTTTATTATTTTATGTGGTTTTTTAGAAGAATATAATTTTTATTTATTATTTTGTATGTGTTATGCAAATAAATAAATTCAATAATCATTTATTGATGCGTATCTATCCTATATAAAGTTGCAATAATATGCAGAATTAACTTAAAACGGAACAGAATTAATCTTGTTGCTATCGAAAGTACGAAATAACTTCATAGATTTTTTAAATCTGAAAATCTAAAAACATGAAAATCTAGAACATTGTATTTCACATTTCTTTTAGTTTCTAAAAAATATGTTTAATACATTTCATATTTCGATAACAACTCGAATTTTTCGATTATTCGTTTAAGCGCTTTGTTCTGCATATTTTGACTGATTTATTACTTAAATTCTAAAGATTATATATATTTTTATCTAAAACTAGGAGTTTATACCGTTGCAATATAATTAATTATATAATTATATTTGCTAATTTTATCTCATTGTTAATTAACGATGTTGATAAGCTATGCCAAAATGTCTAAATCTTTATCAAACAATTATACTCATTATTTTTCACGTTAATAAAACGTTTCACGTTGATGAAACGTACCAGTCTAAATTTCTGATTACTGATTAAATTATTTCATATAATAATATTTTAGTAAAATCGATTTTTACAGGTTATGCCGCAACAATATAGAATTAAACTATCAAATTGGAATACAGTGTTAACATAAAATAATGTTTTACAAACAGAGGTTAAATATGAAAACTCTCGAACGTTAAAGAGGTAGCACGGTTCATTAGTATTAAATAATATCCTGAATCCTACTTTTGTTATTATACATTACAGATATAGATATAAGTTACTTTTTTAGAATAGTTTTTAATATTTTTTAAGAAAAATATTAAAGTATTTTTTTATAAAATAAAATGCAAATAGTGTGTCTACTTCATATTTGGTATATTTTTTTCTTTACATATTTGCCATCGCTTTTATTGGATGAAGTATTCGTAAGCAATTTGAGATAACCTATTGTTTTCGATAAATTTTTAATCAACCGAATCGATGTAGTTCAGCAAAATTTCATTCATTACATGATATATTATATATCGATGAAAATTGGTGTTATCAAAAGTCAATTTTCCAAGAATTATATTTTCTTAAAAAGAGAGCTTTAAAATTTCTCGTTAAATATCTTTTTTTCTCTTTATAACAAAAATATTTTATAGGAAACAATTTGTTTCGTTAACTTCTTATACACCTATATATACGTTGACTGATATAACTATAAAACGATCTTGTTTATACCGTCAACTGTTAAATGTTAAAATTGTAAAACGGCGTGTTAAATGTTAATTAATGTTTAGCAAATATATTTGAAGTTTATCTAGAATTCATTCAAGAGCAGCAACGCTTTTGAAATAGTGATTAGATATCGATTTCTTACCATCTCTTATTAACCATCAGAGATCTACGTAGTTTCAAAATACGAGAAAGAAACAGAAAGAGAGAGAGAGAGAGAGAGAGTGTCATGTTAAATGTTAAAAATATTTTCATATGCTTAAAGTATAGATTTTAAAAAAAAGTGAGAGAAAAAAGGATATGTTGCTGCATACATCACATTCTAACACTTATGCGTCTGCGAATAATTTTTTCAATTTATGTTGGAAAATGGTAACAAGATTTCAATTTTTATCATGATACAAAACAAAATTATAGCGTAAAATAAAATTTATTTTTAAAATAGAGGAAAAGAAGAAAAGATTTCCACTCCATCATGATATATCGACATATACACATTATGAAGTAACTGGAAACTGCATAGAAGCGCAATACTTCTATACATATATATATGTAGGTTACGTGTAAATATAGTATTTTTCAATGTACAAGAGAAAATCGAGTATTTTACTTTAGAAAAATATATTTTAGGTACAAGACAAAAGTGTTTTATTTTCACTCCTACTCTAAACAAATATTAACTTTGTCATACATAAAATTATTAAGTTTAATAAAAAAATATATATATATAAGTATGCATATAAGAAATGTATTTCTCTTTCAGTCTGAAACTGAAACTTTTTTAACTTTTATCAACGTACATTTGAATTACATTCATATAGAACGTTTACATACATAAAAATAAAAATACCAAGATTTTATCTGTCATCTCACGGGGCAAAATATGATATGTGATTTCCGAGCCATTTTGTGTCGGAAAAGGTGTCGTAAAAAGTTTATGGATACGTCGAATGCTATCCCTAGGCGATATCCGATCGTAGGAATTTAAACGTTATTTTTTAGAGAGAAACGTGCTGTCAAAATCACGACGACGCAAGTTAACAGAGAAAATAAAGAAATGATTATAAAGTAGTGAAAAATTTATGGCTGTTTTCGACAAATGGAACAACGAATTTACTCTGCCTAGTGATCATAATTTTGTTCTTTTGAATTCATATAAACTCATTTAATTAATCAATAATTTAATTTAAAACATATTGTGCGTTAAATTTTACATATCAAACTAACCTGATAGCTCTTCTAACAAATTATTTAGAAAAGAATGATATATAACATTAATTGAATAACATATTCTGGTCGTTAGAGTTCGCAGGATATTCAAATTTACTTCCAACTTGTTTATATTATGGAATGCCATCTGATATGAATAATAAAATAAAATAAAATAAATAGAAACGAAAAATTGAAAGTCGGTAAGAGGATAGAACTTGATAGGATATTATTCTATACTGCTTTCTCTATTTCGTCAAGCGTTTTAATTTCAGCGGTCTGTTTTCGCAAGCCATATGATAATAGTTTTATTGTAAATTCAGTCTGTATAAATTAATTTCTGCTCCTGTATTGTAATCGAGATTATTTTCATTGCTTGCTATTCCACGTTGAATCGCGAAAGTCGTAAAAATATTACAATAAAAATGAAAAGAGGAAAAAAATATATAAAAGAATTTGCGGGTAACTCTTATGCATTTTAATTTATTTAAGATAAATTATTTTTTTTATCGCAATAAAATATACCATATTCTTTATTCAGCTGATAGAACGGGGATTCGTTTTTATTACGTTTCTTGTAAAAAAAACGAATAGCTCGCAACGAAAGTTTATTTTAAGCGTGGGTAGAGCTTGAATTGAGATTTTTGATTGAATTTCGTTCGCATACCAATTTACTCGATACCTGCATGCGCATATGTTCCTTTATTATCGCATCCGCAATGTAATACGTAATGCCGTGGATAAACGAAGCTTCTACATTTCGTTGATGGAATCAATCATTTAAATCAATGTTAATCCTACGAAAAAAGGACTAATTTCGGTTAAAGAGCAAAAGGTGAAACGAGACTAATAAATGGTGCGGATAATAAATGGATTTCCAATTAATCGTGCGGATCAAATGAATACTAAACATACGGATAGTGAAACTTCCTCTCCCGGCCAAGAACAGTATCGAGGGGAGAGCCGCGTATACACCCCGTTACGTGTCGTTCACCGGAAAAATCTCCAACAAATTCAAAGAAGGAACTGTCAAAGTGGCAGCTGGCGGATTTATTTGTAATCAAGACCACCCCGGCGCGGATAACGAGAATAAATTTTCATTTCACGTGTCGGTGAGTTTTTGCGGCTGAATGACCCTCCATGGGTAACCCCCCGGGGTGCAAATTACCTCACAATATGTTGCCGATTGTACGAGCGAAGTCGAAAATCGATACATGTCAGGGCAAGGAGGATCACTGGGAATGCCACGTATCGCCCTTTAAAAGTGCGGATTTAGCTCGGTTCCCTCTCTCTCTCTCTCTCTCTCTCTCTCTCTNTCTCTCTCTCTCTCTCTTTCTCTCTTTTTTTTTTCTCTGATCGGCACCCCATCGACGGAAGCGTGCGTGCATGCATGCGTGCGTGCGTGCAGAAAAGCGACCAGAAACGGGAACGAGGAAGCGAGCGAGCTATATTCCCGTTACGATCCTGTGAACGGAATTCGAGTTGGCTCTCCAGCTCCCACCCTCTCGGTCACCCTCTCGAACTCTCGAGTGACTTTACTGCCGGCACTAATCACTTCACTGCGAAACGATTTACTGATTTATCGTTTAATTTCGCGTAGATGGCTTCCCGATGCCTCTCTCTCCGACACAAGCCGGCGAGCGGCACACATATGTAAAATTCTCGAGCACTGACAGACGAGAGATCCAGATCGCGCAGCGATAACGAAGGTCCTTTACTGTAGCGGCGACCGGCAACAATGAAATTCCACGGGTTTACTAGCAGGTGAAAGGCAAAACTTTACGTGTGTGTAAACGGGATATCAATGCATTTGGTGCATATCAGACAGATCGTTTCGTAAGAGATCAGAAGAGTATTTAAAAAACGAAAAAAAATATTACACACACTCAAGGGTCGCGGCAAGGCTCACAATCATGGCAGAAAATGTTGTGTCATTTTATGCTGGTATTCATATCCTTTGTTCGAAAATAAGTTGTTTACTGCTAGTAAAAGTAATGCAGTTGGCAGAAGTGAAAATTACTGGCATTTCGTTTCTTCCACCAGTAAAACCAATAGATAATCGAAATGATCGCAAAATGTCAGAAAAATTAATTTCAGATTTAAAATTGCGGAGATTTTAACGTTACCGCAAACATGTAACATTGTAGACATTTTTCGCAGTTTCCATGCAATTTCACAATATTTTAAGATTTATGCAATATGTTCTTACAATCTTTCAGTACTGTATAGGTTGGTATGATTCTAACCTTCACTTTTTAAAACAAATGTATTAATGATTAGTGTTATTAAAATATATTATTAATATTATTAAAATATTAATTATATTATAATAAAATGACATGCATTATGAGCACGATATATTTTCTTTGGTATTTGTATAATATATTCTCAAATAATCCGATACGTCAGAAAGATAATTTTTAGGTTTAAAAACATATTTGTAATTGATTTTTTAGGTATCAAAAGTTTATTGGAAACATTTGTATAAATCAAAAGTATCTGTCTACATGATAAACGGAACAATAATTGCTTGATTTAAAATTACTCGATGAAGCAACAAATGTAGAATATATTATATAAGTGCAAAAGGAAGTGTATAATCGTGCTCATAATAGTATTATTTTATTTATAATAATATACAATATATTAAGTTAATATTAATAATATATTTTAATAATATTAATCATCAATACAACATTTGTTTTAAAAAATAAGGGTTAGAATCATACCAATTCAGCTGTACATCTCACCGAAAAAAAAACAGATCTATATTATATAATAGAAATACTGTACCCTCCCATAGATATTATTGTACGCTAGACTTAAATAAATAATATTGTGAGAATTTTTTTTGTCATAACGACAAAAATTTGTAATATTAATTTCATAGATTAACATCGTAAATGCATAGAAAATTATTTTATAATAATCAATATCAATGATGATATGCAAAATATAAATTTGTCGGTGTGACAATGTATAAATATCTACTCATGCAGTTACTACCCAGCAAAACAAGGTGACGTCTAATAACGTCTATAACATCAATAAGACGTCATTTAAACTCATTCGATATCATCTTGTTTGCTGGGAAATCAGTGCAATTCTTTATTTACTACGTATGCAATGTAATCTATTCTTTTTAGCTACTTTATATATGTTACTATAATTTTATATTAAAATCTTTTAATAATTTATTATGTGAAATAATTAATAACAATAATCTTTTAATAATGTAATATATGAAATAATAGAGCAATAAAAAACGTAAAATGTATAGGAAAAGCTAAAAAGTATAGCTAAAAAGGATCGATTGTAAAACTAATTGAATATTAGCACTCACTGATTCGCACGTCCCTCGATGTCCACCGATGCATCTTCCGCTGCAATGACATCCGCAACAGTGGAACCCCGAAGTGGCTTAAAAAGCCTCCTTGCATTTTCTCCAACGTTGTAACTTGCACTTTAATATATTGCACTCGCGACGCGAAATCCGCGGAATTACAATTTCACTGAACTTAATAATTTAATAATGCATGTATTAACAATATTTAACGAATATTTATTATAGAACAAAATACACGGATCGAGTTAAAACAATTTTACATGTTCATTGTAATCTGCATTTCACTTGGCACACAAAACATTCGCGACGCGAAATTACTCTGCGTTATTTAAAAAAAAAATGTTTATGACAAATGAAAAATGCGAATATTATTAATGACAATTTATTGCAATATATTTATAAATAACGTTTAAAGTTTAAAGCACATATTTATAAACGAACGAAATTTGCGAATTATATATAATATATTATATATTTAATTTAATGTTTCACAATTTTTTAAATTGTCTCCCCTCGCAATATTTCTGTGAAACTTATCCTCGCAATATTTTTGCGAAGATTACTTCGCCTCGCAGCTCCTCATGCGAAGCTCAATTTCGCAATTTTTTACGAATATCAACGAAGGTTGTAATAGGTCAGATAAAAAAATTGGAATATGAAAATTATTTAAAAAATGTAAAATAATTACAAATTAATAAAATTTTTTACGTTGTCGCGAAATTATGAAAATGTTACTCGCGAATTTAATGAAATTTGCGTTATTTTTACT
>QKQZ01028021.1:0-31734 GCA_003595255.1 Solenopsis fugax
GTAAAATTTAATATTTAATATTTAATATTTAATATTTGTCCCATTGTGCGCAGGCCCTTACGCTAGTATTTTATATAATATCTCAAAGAATAAAATATATTTTAAAAGTGATTTTTATAAAGCTAGAAAAATACTTACGGTTGAAATTTTCTCATTTTTTAAATTAATAATCTTAAGAGAGTGATTATTGGTATCTGCTACGTAAAGAATGTTACCGTCTGGACTGACAGCAAGGCCACTCGGTTCATTAAACTAAAAGATTATTTTAACAGTTTTCAAAGTATTTTTTAAAATTACTATCTCTAAAAAATATTATGAAACTTACGGTAAAGGTACTATCGGGTTTCCCGTCGCCAAACAATGTCTTGCAATGCCCCGTTGCAGTATCCACGCTCTTAATTTTATGGTTGTATGTATCAGCCACGTAAATTTGTTTATCCGAATGATTCCACGTTACACCCAATGGATGTTGAAGTTTAGCCGAATTCCCTTTGCCGTCTACATCTCCGAAAGAATGCAAGTTCTACAAAGCAAGTTAAATTTAAAAATTCTGTGGAAAGATAAATATTATCGTCTTAATTCATTTTGCTGCTATTCGCATGAAAACTAACGATTGTTCATCATATCGATCGAAGCTGAATAAAGCTATCTTATTCGTATACACCAACGTAAAGTGAGAAAATAAATAGAAAGCATTTGTTGTTGGACGAACCGCTGGATTTTTATCCCCTCCGCAAACAGCAGATACTTGACCGCTATCTAAATGCAACCGTCTGATAGCACTGCTTTCGCTGTCCGCAAAAAATGCAGCTTTACATTCCTGAACGATCGCGATGCCAGAGGGTTGTGCTAGTCCCGCTGCATGAGGATAACTGTTATTGCGATTTTCCTCTCGGCCACTTCCGACGATAGCAGCGCACGTTCCCGCTGTGTATTTTCTAAAATATAGAGAGATTCCTTTGAGGATAATTTTCTCAATTAACTTATTTAATTTCTGTTAAATTAAATGTTCAAAAATCATATTTAAAGTGCATAACGTGAACGAGATGTGATATTATGTAAGTGATATCTTACTTTTCCTTCCACCAAACAGTATCTTCCAAAAACAGTGCCCAAATCTGATGGGTACCCGCTATGGCGATTAACAAGACTGGCACAACGGTGCCTTTATACTCGTGATGATAAATAGCCACGTCCCAAGGGGACGATAAAGCTTGATCAGTGCCGTGTCCTCCACCGTTCCGATCGCAGCCTTGTAACCCAGTACCGGCTATGGTGGATACCGTTTTTTCGCTTAGGTTTATCTAAAAAGTAATTAACATCAGAAATAGCGAATCAACGTTGCGGAATATAATAATAACAAAATGGCACTTTTCTCCTTACTTTTCTAATGGCATGATTATTATTATCCGCAACGTAAATTATATTATTGAGCGCACAGACTCCTTGAGGTGAATTAAATCTAGCATTTTTAAAATCGCCGTCTTTAAAACCCTGGCTGCATCCACCTATAATATGTTCCACTCTCCCGTGCTCGTTTGTGATTACAATTCTATTGTTTCCGCTATCAGATATGACTAGCTTCGTCTCTTGTTCCGACTGAAGAACTGTTAATTTGCCAGGAAACAATAGACCATCTTTAGAAGATGGTAAAAGGTGATGCGCCGGCTTCAGCGGAAGACTGTGACTCGACATTTGGTTTAAAGATTTGAAATATGCTATCGCTACTTTGGTATATAATATTATTTCATCTTTGTGATCTTCGCCCACAAAAACGGCCAGCGGTTGACCACTCGGTCCTGAAATTAAATTTAAACGTAGCTGTGACAATATTCTATATTCCACAAATAATATAAATACAAATTATGTTCTTAGAAGAAAGAAGCCAAGAGTTTGTACATTTTGTTTCGTACCTAACATAATCAGGCTAGGCCAACACGTTATTCCCATATCGTGCCACATTCTTAACGTTACGTCATTCACCACAGGATGCATGATATTGTATCTCTGTACAGCGGATAAGACATTCTTCGAACTGCGCTCGTTTGTAAATTTCGCGCTATGCACTCCGATCTGAATAGAAAAGTTATTAGTCGTGAGATATTTATTTTATCATACATACGTCTCTCTAAAGTCTGTGAATTCTTGTAATAGAATATCATACTCACTACCACGAGACCATCCTCTATAGAGACTTTCTTTTCGACTTCTTCTAGCTCGGCCAAAACGTGGATGCAATTGATGCAACAGTACGTAAAAAAGTCCAAGAGCACGATCTTTCCCTTTAGATGCTGGGCCCACGACAATCCCTCCGACACGTTGAACCACTCCAGGCCTGTGTAGCATATGCATTAATTGAAAATTACAGTGACAACGATTATTAGCCATTTTGTTGTAGAAGATAATTGGCATATAATTATCTATTTATTTTTAATTAACTATACGCGCAAAGCAATTAAAAATTTACAATGGCACTGATTATTAGCCATTTTTCTGTAACAGATAATTGTTCAAGTGGAACTTAAGGAAGAATGCAGAGGAAATTCTCCTCGCGCGATTCAGGTAGCCAGTACCTTTTGGTAAATCTTGAGCCTCCGCTCCGTTGTTTTCAAACCGCCTGATGTGCTGCAGGACCAACGTTTCTTTTTCCTTCCGTTCGGTCAGATCGTCCAGGTGGAAGCGCATCTGAATGCAGATCTGCGTCAGCTCCTCCACTACCTCCTGTACGCTCATCTTTTTGTTTACGAGTCCGCACATCGGATGGTTTAAAATCGGAGTAGGATTCCTCCAGAGATCGCGAACGCTCGTTAGACTCGCACTAGCATTACTGGCAATTCGCAGCGTTGCTTTCTCTCTCTCGCTCTTGAGAGCGTCTGACGTGTTCCGCGTGAAGACACACGGGACACCGAATGACGTTACCGATCTCGAAGGTAGCAGAGATCGGAGGAGGGAGAGAACAAGATTATGTTTTCTCATCGTGTCGATGAGATCCAATTAAACGTATCGTTACCGTATTTAACGTAATCATTATTATTGACTGCCATTATTATTGGTGACGCGGAGATTCACCAGGGCCTGCGCTCCGTCGCACGTGGTCGCTGACATGAGCTCGTTGCCGCGAATGCAGGCTGTGACGTGAGATCTCGTATTTTTTCACGAATCGGCGGATATGGCAGGCTTAAAATCAGATGACGAATTGGACTGGGTGCAGGTACGTGAGGATCTGGACAGCAGTTACATCACCGAGACGATATGGCAGAAGGCTAAACGTAAAACGCAGGAGAATCCGCTCGTACCCATAGGTAAACTAACCTAAATGTTCCGCGGTCGAAATAAGATTTGTCGAATTGAATCCTTCTGATCTGTGACAAGAAGCTGCGGGGACAGTTTGGGAAAAAAGGATAAAGGACAAAAGAAACTAGCTCATATATTTGTGCAAGAAGAGCGTTTATCGCGTAATTTTCGTCGAAGACGTTCTTTCTTCTAAGAACATAATTTATATTTATATTATTTGTGGAATATAGAATATTGTCACAGCTACGTCTAAATTTAATTTCAGGACCGAGTGGTCCAAATATCTCTACATTTTTACACGCACACATTTATTCGTAAAGTTTGCTGAAATGTGTCAAAGGCCTATTTCTATCAATAGAGATTGACTTTAATTTCGGTCTAACTTGCTCTTTAGCTTTTTCCGATTCTTGGGACCAGAAGTGAAAAAGTGAGTCGTATCTCGTACTTATGTTTTCAGGAGCGTTGGCGACTGTAGTAGCTCTGAGTGTCGGACTTATTAGCTTCTACAGAGACAAGAAGGTCATGCAACAGAAAATGATGCGTGCCCGTGTTGGTGCTCAAGCGTTTACTATTATTTGCATGGTTGCAGGCTTCATCCTGCTGCCCAAATCGAATTGAAATTAATGGTACACTGATTCAAGAGTACCATTAATTATCTGTCGTAGTACAAGACACATTTACACTCGTCACATTGGATATGATATACAAATGAATGTCTTTTTCCATGTAATTTAGTACAAAATCATCTCAGTGTATATTGAGAGAAACAGTACTATGTATGTAAATTAATATTTTTACTTATAAAAATATATATAATCACAATTATTGAATACATATAAGCAGATATTTTCATTACAAATATCCTTAATTTTATCATATCGACACAACGCACAAGAAAAGTATTTCAATAATCCACTGAAATCTTGTTTTTAAATCATGTGTACAGATATTGCAGGATTTTTGAAAAAGTAAATTGTATTTAGATATAACTATATCTATATAGTCATATATTATTACATTAAATATATATCATATATATAAATACATATGCATATCTCGTTACAGCCATACTAAATATTGCAATGTTCGTAAATATTTTCTACTCTCTAAACTCATAAACGTATTTCATAATAGAGCTATCCTCTTGTACTTTAGCGATATATAAGGTTTCGCATTATAAAAATAGAAAAGAAAAAATGAGAAAAATGTTATGAGAATTAATCAATATCTTTTGTACTGTATAACTCTATCCACTAAGTTGTACATACATATATCGAATTATTAATATTACACTTTCAGCCGAATTAAAATCTTCCCTGCAATAAGAATCTCTTCGGTTAATCAGAATGTGTTGATATTTTCTTAAACCGAAAAGTTATCAATCTTTCCATCTCAAATACCAATTAGTCTTTAGCGTATATATAAAACTCGGGTAAAAATTTGGAAAGTTCTAGCATATATCCTCATTTGTAGCATATAACGGCACTTGTTGAGTCTTCGAAAAGAATTATAAAATCGTTACGCCTTTTTATTAGCGGAAGTTAAGTGAGGCTTTAAAGAAATGGCACCTTGTTTAAATACGCCGCTGATACTCAGTGAACGTGAACGTAGACTTGTCAGGCTATTCGTGGAACTACAACTGCTTAGACTAGTACTAGGTGTGAGATCAAAGATCGTTTGTACGGTAGGTCTTGCGGATGAGTAATCCGGGATTGATTCTGTAATGAAAAAAAATCGATTAACAGTCTACTCTGATAAATTCTAAAGCATCATTTATCAAATTTTATAACTTACAACTATACAATGGCTTGTGTACTTACCTATTAAAGGTGTCTCGTCATATAAAGAGCCCTGCCTTTTATTACTGATAAAGGAATTTCTCGTGCTTTCAATGTTGGACACCCTTTGAATAACTTCCGCGGCATGTTTCCATCTTGAATGATCATTAGTATGTATCAATAAGATCTTCGACCACTTTTGAGCTTCCTCCTTTGACTCAAATTTAATCGGCAACAATTTTTCCATACTATTGATAGAATTATTTATCAAAAGTTCTTTGCCTGAAGTTTTGGACGGTTGAATGATTGTCCTCTATAAATAAATGGAATAAATTACTTCAATGATATCAAGAAATTGTATAGTCTATTCTACATATATAAAGAGATGCCAACTAACTTTATTAATAGGTATTATGCGTTCCGGATTTTGGCCTTCTTCCGCATGCTTCTTTGATTCCCATATTTTTATATAAAATCCTTGCAGACGGGCCCAATGTTCTTGACCGTCTACTTTCACATTGCCAATGCACATCTCCTTATTGATGCATTCTGGCTGTACCGCCAATCGACAGCAAAAGTGACCGAAAAGCGGTAGAGAGTGGTACTTGTTCTCTGAAGAAAAAAATCATAATATAAGTATTTTAAGATACACCGAATTCCTCGCATAACTTACCAACGCTATTAATAACGAGGTCGTGTGTGTGAGTGTTATCGTCCGTATCGTCTAAGGTCAGTTTTGCGCGGGCTACCAAATCAAAGTGTGGACCGCTGTAAAGAAAGGATGAAATATAGCGAAAACTGTTGTGGATGGAGACTATTATAATAATTCACATATTTATGAAAGAAGATACTCACGATTTGGCGGAACCGAATTCGTCACGAAGCGAAGCGGCAAGCTTTTTGCCGACAGTTTTCGAAATCGACGAGTGAATCGTCTTTTTGATTCTTCTCGGCGTGCTGGCGATACTTAAGTCCTCTTGCAAAACGTGGCTATAGATTTCTAAGATTAATTCGAACGCGGGCGGTACATTATTACTGAAAGCAAATATAAAAAATTGCAATCACATCATTAGGCTTTCACAATTACAAATACTTTAACTTGGTTTGGCACAAATTAAATTTTAGAACAAAAATGATGCGTTAATCATCAGCACTTACAAAATCAAGACATCAGGAAAACTGAGATCCGTATGAGCTCTGTCGATAGGGCACAGCAAGGAGGTATCGTGAATTTCTGTGCCCAATCGTGCTAAGCAGAATACGGCGAATCGACGATGATCACCGCGATTTTTGAAGTGATCGGAATCTCTCCACATTAACGGTATCCTAAGATCCGAGATCGACAACTTGCCCGTACCTCCAGAAATGCTGGAAACACACATTGTCGCAATTATTGCTAAATTATCACGCACAGACGATATTTTAGATTTCTTTTTGTTATTTCTACAATGAGATAAACGCATGAACGAACCACGATTGTTTAGTAGACTCGCGGCGGCGGCATTGCAATTCCGCCATGTAGACCGACATCCTCTCATTAGACGTGAGCAATGCCTTGGCGGCTTCCAAGCTCTGGGCGCGATGCTTCGCGGCCGCCAGAAGTCTCGCCGAGCCTTCCCTCATCTTGATTTCCACCTCGATCTTCTGCTCGAGGTCATGCTCCTGCAACATGCATAATTCATGGTGTTTTAACAATCAATTCGTGCATTGTCGATCCGGCTGCAGAAATTTCGTCGGAATAATCATCGAACTTCAAAGAAGGCTATTCGGCGAACCTACTCGCATACTTGCATACGGTTGTAGAAAGCGTAGCATAGCACCAGTGTCTGTACGAGTGCTGAATCTACAGGTGTAAAAAAAAAAAAACGGAAAGAATGACCGATAGTTACGATCGGAGAAAAATCGAAGTGTCAGCAATAAAACGACTGGCTAGCCAACACGTGGCCCCCATCACGCGTTCACGGCATCGGGTTACATACCTAACGAAACGTCTCGCACATTTTGCGGACGAATCGTTTTACTCATTTTACGAGTCTTCCTGGGATATCCGTAGACTGACTTTGTAAAGCGTACGACTTGAAAACTCTACGATTCCAAGTAGTGCATCTTATGATGAAGACGGTCACTCGCACTACACTATATTAGTTACACCAGTTGAAGGCTGCTATACATAAAATATCTAAATACAGTGGCCTAATATTATCAACTTTGATAATGAAATAATACATACATGTATATTCTGTTGAATGATGTGACAGTATCATTACTGCAGGGTTAGATAAGTTAATATATATTTTTTAACTAAATTTCGCACTCAATAATATAAATATAATATAACACATGTTATATTACATTTGCATTGTTAACTGCGAAATTTTAACATAAATGTAATGTAACTGGTGCTCAGTGTCGACTGGGCACTACTCTGATGTAATGCAAGTGACCGAATTTGCTATAAGAGTCTCACAGAGCTTTCAAATTGTACGCTTTATACACAGAAAAAAAATTAGTATGAAATCAACAATTCATTGTCATATACAAGCAAGAATATAAAATCTCCTTGGAAGTATTTATAATCTCAAAGAGACATAATTTGCTAACATAAAGAAATTTTGTTTCTTATGTCTGATCAAGATTATCAAATTCTTCCAAGAAGATTCTACCCAGCAAACACAGAATATTGCAGCAACATTGCAGCAACATTGCTGCAATGTTGCTGCAATATTCTGTGTTTGCTGGGTATATTCTTGCTTATATATGAAACAATGAATTGTTCATTTGATAGTCATTTTTTTCTGTGCACGTATTGTATATATACATTTGTATAAAGTACGTAAGAGTAACCTGGGAGAACGTGGCCTTCTCGCTCGTCCGTTTTTGCAATTTCGACATGTGAAAAGCACAGGCTTCGGGTCGCGTTTGCATAGCCGTAGGGCGCACGAACGCGGGGGCCCAGGTGAATGGGAATTCCACTTGCAAAGCAAGAAACAAACTTCGCGAAAGCGTAAATAAATCGGCGCGGCTCTCGCGACGCTGGCAGCAGAACACAGAAACGGACTGAAATAACGGGCTCTTCGGCGAAGTGGGCGAATGCACGAGGGGGTGACGTTCACCTCGACAAATTGGCTCGCTTGTGCCTCTCCTTCCTACCCTCGGGAAACCACGCTAACATCAAGGGGTATCGATCCGTGGCTACCGTTTTATTATAGTCGGCTCACACGAGATCGCATGTGCCCCGAAAGAATCGTGCGTCCATCGGAGAATCAATTTCTTTAGTTTCCTCTCTCTCTCTCTCTTTCTTTTACATATTAAATATAAATACTCTCTTTTGCGTTAATATATATCTCTCTTTCTCTCTCTCTCTCTCTCTCTCTCTTACATAAGATATATTCGATGTATCTTGTACATTATGTAAGATGCATTAAATGTTAAATTTTCTTCTTCCGAGATGTCTCTCCCTCTCTCTCCCTCCCTTCCTCCCTCCCCCCCCTCTCTCTCTCTCTCTCACTCGTCGCGTTAACACACGTTCGTTAATTTTCCGCAATGTCCGAATGAAGCGTATGATCCGAAAATAACGCACGCATCAGTAAAATCAATAATGCCGAGATGATTCATTGCGCGCATCGAGCGATTTCGTATTCCGTTAACGTTACCGTGACACATCCTTTAGGCTCGGCACGGCCCCGCTGTGCCGCTGCGCCGCGACGCGATCTATCAGGAATATATCCACGTATATTCCGCCCGTCGCGGGTCTCGCGAACAGGAATTTTGCAACGGCGCAAGGGCAACCGCGGCCACATTTAATCCCTGACCCCTGTCGCCAGTGCTGTAACGAGCCTTGATGAAACTCGTTGAAGCGCGCCGTGTGCGACAAACGAGTTCACGTAAATAACGACGATGTAACACAATTCGCGCGGCTCATCCGTGCGCGATGCGCAGTGATGCGCGTATCTCGTCGCGCACTCTCCCTCGATTTTCCTCGGCGTTTCATCCCTCGTGCGCCCTGCCGTTGGGCCGCGAGCGATACACCTCACGCGTCTTCTCGGCATTAAACAAAGCTTCGTCGTCGTCGTCGGCGCGAGACATGCTTCCCCCGTTCCGTTTGCGCGTAATCTCGTTTCGTCGCTTTCCGTCGCTTCGTCGTCCCTACGTGTCTCCCCCTTAATATCACTTTCTCCCAGCGTCGCCGGCACTTTCCTCGACGACGACGGCTTGTCTGCCGAAAATAGTCGCCAGAAATCCAATACCCTGTGTGCTTGTACCGGTCACCGCAGCACGCGACGCGCGTTCATCTTCCTTTCACGCGTAAATCTTCTAAGGCGCAGTAACTTGGACGAATCGTACTAAACTAATGGGTATTAGGTCGCTGTATCGAAATGGTGGGAAACATATAGGTAACGAATGTGAGCAATAAATATTTGAAACGTGTTTTTTTTTTTTTTTGTTAAGCTTCGTCGATTCGCAAATGCGTCGGCAAGTGATGCTAGAGATCGCTGATCTCGTTTGAGAGACTTCAAATCTAACATTGCCATTCGTACGTCCGACCGACGCGATATCCACATGCGACGTCTAAAAATACGAACAACGAACGCGAGGAAACGTTGGCAGCCACTCACGTACAATAACTCAACTCCCCTTCGCATTTGACGTGAATTAAACCTTCAAGGGTGACTTCGACTAACCACCGATCAACTTAATCCGTGATCAATTCTATCGACGGAATTATTGTATAATTCGCTCTTCCTATCACTGCCTTAAAAAATCCGATAGAATTTGATAAGAAAAAATATATAATAATCCTATAATTGTAATAATCCTATTGTGTTTTTGATCCATAAATCTTAGTTTGTTATCTTTTTTTTATGTTATTTAGCATATAATTCAGTACT
Organism: Solenopsis fugax; assembly: GCA_003595255.1. Classification (NCBI taxonomy): domain Eukaryota; kingdom Metazoa; phylum Arthropoda; class Insecta; order Hymenoptera; family Formicidae; genus Solenopsis; species Solenopsis fugax. Next base: position 9,962 of record QKQZ01028021.1, read on the forward strand.
CATCTTTAATCAATGTCTATCTGACCGTGAAATTGATATTATCCTATCATTGTCTTCAGTTGTGTATTTCATATATTATGTAATACTTTTTAAATCTTTTTTTTATATATAAATAATTAATATTTCTTACACATGTATATAAATGTATATAAATTATTTATCATTTTTAATATATAATACATAAAGCGAATCATAAATTTCTGTATTAAATAACTTGACAAGTTCTATTGAAAAACATATATCTTTAGATTAATATTTGTTTAAGTAAAAGATACTATTAAGATAACAATGGACATATAGATAACTTCTCTACACAGAAAAAAAATTAGTATCAAATCAACAATTCATTGTTTCATATATAAGCAAGAATATAAAATCTTCTTAGAAGAATTTATAATCTTAAACAGACATAATTTGCTTACATGGAGAAAATTTTTCTCTTCACGTAAGCAAATTATGTCTGATTAAGATTATCAAATTTTTCCAAGAAGATTTTATATTCTTGCTTATATATGAAACAATGAATTGTTGATTTGATACTCATTTTTTTCTGTGTATTGTAGCTGAAGCGATAACTTCAAACTTACAAGAAAAAGCCCTCAACTTGAAAATTCAAAATATTATGAAATTTTGTCAGTACACAATTATTTGAAACAATCGATGCTGTTGTTTACATATTTTGTACAATTTTTTAAACAGTTGACAAGTTTTCTAATTGATAAATCTTATTAAAAGAAAAATTTTTTCTCTAACATTTTGTTCTATTTCCTTTTGTTGGTAAATATAATAAAAACGAAAAATGAGTTGATTTTCAGAGATTGATTTTATCTCTTCAGGATGAATTCGGGCAGGCAAAAAAATTGTTTACTACATGTCAGAATATCCTCCATGTCCTGCCAAGTTTCGTAATTTTCCGAATTTCCAAATTGGGAACCTTTTCTTGTTAGATAAAATTTCTATAAGCTTAAATCTGTTTCTATAATTTTCTATCGGTTTTTTAAAACAAGGTGATCTTTCTTGCCATTTTAATTTAATTTTAATTTGTGTAATAAACAAAAAATACAATAAAAAGATAAAACGAAATTCCCATGTGCCAATCAAAAAAAAATTAATAATTCTATTCGTTCTATAACGAGATATTACAACACTATTTGACAACCTGATCGCTGATTATGTTAATCGTAGCTCGATTGAAGTCATCCTCAATGATCGCCCATTAAACAATCGATAATTCGAAAAAGTGCCCCGTCACACCTCGTCATGCTCAGAGGCGCAATGTATCTTCAAGAATCATCGAATCACGCAGTCGCGATCCTACCTTGGAATTTCGTGCGATCTGTCGCACGTAATACAGATCCAGGTCTTGGAAGACGTCATTCTTTGCCGGTAACGTCGTCGGAGTCCTCGATCGCATCCGGGTGTCCTCGGCGTTTACGACGTTGCACTCGTCGTTGACTCGCCGGTCCCTCGGTTTGTTCGCAGTCCGCGGATTCAGTATCGCCAAATGCGGGAAGCAGGAATTCATTTTTTCTCCTTTTCTGTTTCTTTCTCACTTTTTTTTTTTTCTCGTTGCTACTCGTCCGAGTCGCGCGTCGAGCCTTTGGCCAAATACCGCGAGACTATTCCAATCCCGAGCACTTGCGAGGGAGATCGATATCGAAGGTGCATCGTCGCAGATCGGCGATCATGGATCGTCCTCAGGATTACGCTTCCGCCGGAGAATACAATTTCACGGTGTAATTGCCACCCCAGGCAACGAACGATTTTGCACGGAGCAGTCCGCGACCGGCGCTGGCTCGTTTGTTGTTGGCTCCTCTCGATGCCTTGACCCCGAGCTCTCAAAGGTACACAAAAGGAGAAAGAAGGCTGTCTTCCGCTTTTTCCTTGGACAGATTCGAGTCAAGGCGGAGACGCGGAGAGGAGAGGGACTCCTTCAAAACTCTCCGTCCACTTCTGCCGCTCGGCAAACACGAGAACAACGCGTTTCGTAAACTCCGACCTCTAAATTTTGTTTAGAGCGATGAAAAATATTGTTGTCGGCGTTACCGCGCGTCTGAGGGGCTCGTGACCTCTTTTTCTCTCTTTCAGACGCGAAGGTGACAAGTGTCCGCACCGACGAGCGGCGTCGCGCGTCGTTTAGATCCGGTCGTCCGTCGTCCTACGTTTTTCCGTTAGCACAAAATAAGCCGTGACGACACCGCGCCTCCGCGCGGTGCGACAAACAAGAGAGAAGCACAGTTCCTGCCCCTCGTCGACTCGCTCGTTCGCTAGCACACTCGCCCGCTTGTTGCCCGCTCTTCACCACCAAATTTACCACTCTTTCCCGTTTCCGGTGGTAGTCTCCGCCCAATCGTATGTCGTGATTCACCACCGTCGAGCGTGGAAAAAGAAGCGAGAGGTTTTCCTTCGTCCTCCCTACGGTCCCGTCTATGGTTTCACTGATCGCCGTTGGTTTCCCGAACAATGAGACATCCTCCGGCAGCACGTGGGGTCCAGCGGGACGATTGTCGCGCGCGCAAGAGAGAGAGAGAGAGAGAGAGAGAGAGAGAGAGAGAGAGAATATCGCATCGCGACTCGACTTTTCGNAATTTGACGCAAAGAGCCAACCGGTTGCGGCGCGACTAGATCAACAGACTAGAAGAGGGTACGGAGAGCACGCGGAGTGCACATATATAATTATGTCGAACGAAAATAATCCGCAGGCGCGCGAGAAACGGTGCGCTTGGCTATAGCGTCGCGACGGAAAAAAAGCAAGAGGGAGAGGAAAAAAAAAAAGAAGACGAAAAGGCACCGTTCCCGGCGGTGCTGTCGACTAATACTGAATGATGCTCGACCATTCGGCACTGCGTGAGCATCAACAGAACGCACTAGCGCTACGCACCAACGCACCACACGCGGCAAATCCGCGGGTGGCAGGGGGGGACGAGAGGGTAAGAGGAGGGGGACCACCGGCATTACCGACAATAGATTGAATGAGAGAGCGGGAGGCGAGTAACGACGAAGGAGAGAATCGCGCCCACGTCGAGGGCATCCGCTGACTCTTTTACGTTTTGTCGTTGCGCGCGTTAAAGCAAATTATCGCGTAAAATTATCTGTACGACGAAATAGTAGCCGCTGCTTGCAGATGTATCAAACGCTGCTCCCTCACGCTCTCGTCTCTCATCTCGCTTCCGAGATCACTGGCTGCGTCGCTGCCAATAACCGTGGACAATTATTTCTCGTTCACATTGACATAACGTCGAGAGTGTGCGTTTATCGAATATTGCAGCACTGAGATATCTCGGAATCACAATGATTTAATTTTAAGTATGGTACAACGCTGATTTTTAAAATCTATGCGACAAGTGTATCTACTTAATAGAATTATTTGCAGCAAACGGAAATAATTTTACACAATTCTATGCCAAAATGCTGGAATTGAAACTCTTGTTAATTTTAATAATACATATATCTACGAAGAAAAAAATAATTTCTACAAATTTCTATTTTTAGTAGAACTTTGTAATTATTCATAGAAATTTTCGCCAGAATAAACTACTTAGAAATATTGTTGTTCGTTGTTAGTTTGACGTAATTTTATTGAGAAATTTGTAGAAATTGCACAACAAAAACACAAATATTTACAAAAATTTCAAAATCTTGTAATTCTATAATTTTCATATAAATTATAGCATTTCTTAAATTTGTGTAGAATTTTGTAAATTTTGTTCACCAGGAAGTCCTATACATACATCGAAGAGCTCGTAATTATTATATAAATTTTTATATACATAAAGTTCCTTTACTTGGTCAGTTCTTTTTAGCTAAACTAATCTTTCCTTTTTCTTTCACATTGGAGCAATAAAGAAGAAAAAACGAACTGTGTAAAAAGTTCAGCTAAAAACAGACTTAACAGTGTTAGATATAAAATTCAAAATATAATATCTCTCACAAATGAGAGACAACGTGCTTCTTTGCTTTTGCGAATGACTCTCTCTGAGACAGCAATATATTTTATTTTATTAAAAGAATATTTTCCCCAAAACATTTCTCAACGTCCCAAAAAAGCAGCAGGCCCTACAATTACATTTCTTTTTCTTTTTGTCTAAGTGAAAACCTCTCACGTACTTATGCAAACGATACTAATTTTACGCAATATATTGTAATTTTATTGCGTGATTTTTTTCAAATGTAGAAATACGCAGGGCCTCATAAATCCAAGCCAAGCATAACCTATTCGTTTACGTCATGTGCTTGCCACTCACGTCTCTTCGACGAACGGAGTGTCTTGCGAAATCTAAGTCGACGCCTGTCGGGCCCTACGAGGACCGAATTGGAGAAAATCTACACGAGGCACGAGGCAAAGTCTTTAAACGCGAGTCAACGGACACGCCGTTCACGAGAGTATAAGATCGTGGGTGATCTCCGTCGATTCGAACTCACCGCGTGACTCCTGGCGTATCTGAGGCTCTCCCGCCTGCGGACCCTCGTCTGATAGTCATTCAGGCAGCACAAATAATTGTTCTCCTTATAGCAGACGTCGTTCAACGACCTGCGCGACGTTTGAACGCTCTTCCTCCGCGGCGCCATTTTGTCATGTTCGAATTTCTTCGCGGCGTGAGAGAGTGTGGCGTGCCCGGCGCTGTTCGCGAATTTCGGCGGATTTTCATGGATCGCGACTCGATCGGCGGAATCCTCCGTTTCCCCCGGAGTAAGAAAAAATTAAGAGTTTTACGATTACGCAAACACGCAACTCGTACACCAGCCGTCTCCGTGGCTCCCGCTTTCATACAGAATGTTACGAAATATTTAAGTTAAGTTTCGGCTCACGTAGCGTTGGAAATCAGCTTGAAAGGAATGAACAAGAAGCAACAGGTGTTACACACAGATACGACATACATGCATACACGTACACGTCTCTCATATATGGTGAATGAATATTTAGAGACAATCTCAATCGCTGAAAAAAAATTATGAAAAAAAGATTACATGAGAGACAAACTATACAATATCCTTGGCGAAAAATTTTCTCAAAATTTTTACATGAATTGGAACACTTTCCAGAAATATAGTGAGAAAGTCTACATCTTTTCTTAGAACTTTTCATGTATGTATATTCTAAGATATTCTAAGATTTCTATTTCAGAATCATATGTAAAATTGTAGAAAAGATATAGATTTTCTCAACATTTCCAAAGTGTTTCAATTCGTATAAAAGATTCATGACATTTTCTAAAGTTACAAAATTATACAGAAATATTCTGAGAAAATTTTCATCAGGGATAATTACAAAATTTTTCTTAAAATTATTCTGCTGGATTGAATCAATCGCCAATTAGATTTATTGGAGTTCGATCAGTCACGTCTTGCAGCTTAAAGAAAAATAAATTCGCTCAAAAGACTGAAATTCTTAAAAACATGTATTTAAATAATACAATGTGCTGTCGTTAATTATCACTCCAGTTTGCCAGACTGGTGCTGCTAAAAATGCCATTCGAGAAGGTTCATTACACGACACCGCTAAAACTAAGTTGAGCAGTTTCGCGACAAATTGATAATATATTTCATAAGCAAGATAAAATAGCTACAATATCATACACAATAATGGAAAATGTCGAATTTAGCCACATGTAAATGTAAATACGAATGCACTAAGGAGCCCTTCATTTTTTTTCTTTGTCTTTCTCCTTCTCTTTCTCTTTGTCTTTGTTTTGTTGTAACGATCCGACGGCCTGGCGTACGGCTTCAGAATGCGGGTCCACGCCTGGCAAGTTCTCCAAAACCGATTGCAGAAAAGCAGGATCGGACATGACAGCTGCATAATCCTCTTCCACATCCATTGCTTCTTCCTTTTGTGATTCTAATTCTTCTATAAAGCAATATTATAGATAATGAAGTGGTGATTATTATAAGTATTATAAATTTGCATTTGTGCAACGTTTATCTAGAAATATGATGCATATTATATAAGATAATTCAGTGCTGGAGTAGCCTCTCAGAAAAAAATTCAAGTTTGATTTCTGAAAATATGGACCAATGATAGAATAATTAAAAGAAAAAAAATGGTCCTTTGAAATGGAGGTTAGGCAAGAAACTATAGTCTACTACACATAAAAATTACAGTGAAACCAGTTTCGAAGCTTTGGACTATGTTGCAATGAAACAAACATTGTTATTATATGTATTATTAAAAGGTTAAGTTGTACATTGACTTACGTTGATCTTGCATGGACATCTGCATAGCAAAAGCGATTTGTTCCTCTTCCGTCATGTTAGTGAAGTCTGGTACATTGCCTCTGGAAGGAGCGATGCTATCACTAGCGGCAGTAGAGTCATCGGCTCCTTCAAGAGACATGGCGAGGGCACGTTTCAGCATAGCTTCCTCGTTAGGAGCTTCCTTTATAGTTTCCGGTTGCTTATTAGTGGCAGTTTCGGTCGCTTGCGCGCGACGGGCCTCATCCTCCTGACGTTGTCGTTGTTCTTCCATAGAGACACGTAAGGCCTGACAAAAATCATATAATAAAGCAAAATCATCACTAAAACCTTATAAGAAAGAGAGATTCTCAGCAAGACATTTCAAGTACTGACCAACGCAAGCTCAGGATCTTCGTTTGGATCGACACCGAACTCGAACGCGGCACCGCTCATACCAGCTGCACCCATACCATCTTCACCCTGAATTATAGGAGACGAGATCAAGGCGTCTGACAAATGGGGACCTGGTGGGACGGTGACCAGATGACTTCCGGTGCCATCCTTGCCATTCAACGCATTAACGAAGGCAGTCAGTACTTCATTGTTGATGCTCTCCTCGCCGAAACTTATGACATCAACGTTCACTTTCTCCTTTTTCAAGCGCTTGGCTAGTTTGACCAATTCCTTCTCGTCAATGTCTATTGGACTTCCGATAAATGCGACGATACGCATTTTGTGATTTTTGCCTTGTCGATGTTTTAAAGCTAACTGTAAGTTTCATCATCCTTAGAACATACTCGACGGACTTGGATATAAAAATAGACAACACATTGTACTTACATGAGCGATTCTGATGCCTGTGATAAGAGCCAACTTTCCATTTGGTTGAACCTGATGGAGCTTGGAGAGTATTCTGCCAACGTCGCTCGTGAGTGTCGCCAATACTTCAACGCTAGAAAGACAAAGAGATTCACGTTTATATTTATATTTATACCTCGCCATATACAAAGTTTTGCATTCGTGATGATTGAATCGGATATCTGAATCGTTACTCAGCGTACTTGGCGAGAGTTATGAGGCCAACGTTGTTCTCGGGATTTGAGCGAGTTTTCGAGTGGCACACCAAGTTAACGGCATCTTGCTGGGCCTGCAGCCGGGTAGGTACGAAATCCCCATTTCTCATGTAATCGCTGTTATCGACACTGCAAGAAGTTAAGATCGCGAGGCTTTAGTTCGAACGTATAATAATTGCAAATGAGAACAAGCATTTGAGAGAGGGACTCCGTTCTAGATTGTGTCAACGTCATTGTCACTACGCTAACCTCAAAATTGCAATTACGATTGAACGTGTGAAATTGAATCACCGCGGAAATCTGCCGATCACGGGACGAACGGACTTTGAAAATTTATCAAAGATACCACGAGGAACAACAATGGAAAGCGTAAATTTTCGTAAAACGCAAGACTTACCATATCATCGTACTTTCCAGCACCATGTTGGATGGATCGACTGTAATCGACTGGCTCGACGCTCGACGCGAGGCGGCGCGGCGCGACTTATCAATGCAATTTTAATCGACTCTCGTACTGCGCACGTGCGTATATTCATTTAAAGAGCGACCACAAGCACTCTTCGATCGAACTCCAATTAATTGATTTAATTAACGACAAATTTTTAATTGCCGAAACTTTAAGCATTTACACGTACAGTAGAAAACATTTTGTATGATTTTTTTTTATTTAAATTGTTACATATTTGTTAAATGTTGTAAAATTATGTTATGTTGTAACATATTCATCTTGTGTTTAATTATTTAACACAAACGTTTGAATCTTTGGGACGTGTTAAATTTAATTTTTCAACTGTGTCAAATCAACGATGATGTAAATCTCCTGGAAAAATTCCTCTTGTCGCAAATTAAGACTTTTGCATTGCATTCTTTCTTCCCGCCTACCTATCTGACTAAGATCACTAATTTAACACACAATTTCTTAATAATAAGTCTTTTTTATTATATAAAAAGGCAACAAATATATTCGCAGACAGGATACGATTATGTGACGTTCGAAAAGGTATAGGTGGACGAAAGAGTTGGCGAGGACGGCGGCGTGCGATCGTAGTTGAGAGCGAGGGTCGAATATCTTGGTGCCTCGTCCATGAGAACGGCCTGCTCATACGTCGGTGGCAGGTCCTCTCGTGCCCTCGCCGGCAACGCGATCTTCCTCGCTCGCCTCCTCTCGTCTAAAATCCGCAAAACGATCACGATCGGCCCTGTCAGCAACATGATCGCACCGATCACCACCAGAGCGATCGCCATTGTCGCACCGTTCTCGTTCAAGCGGGAGAACCTCAAGTTATCGCTTCTGCTTGTCCGGACAGTGAATTGATCGCTATCGGCTTCTTCGTCGTCGACAGTCGACGTCTCGCGCACTGTGGTTTGCGTCGCGTTTTCCACGTGATCGAGATCCTCCTGGACTTCCTCCTCCTTCTCCTCATTCCTCGAAACCGATTCCACAATCCTGGATCCTGATGAACTGTCTGCAGAGATCGGAGGAATATCCTCTTTCGCCTGGATGCTTTTTAAGATGTCGTTATCGAGCATACGCTCCCTATCCCGAGTGATCCTCGAGATCTTGTTCATTACATCTTTATCATCGGAACGATCGTCGATATTCTGATTTTCTATTTCCGTTGAATTGTTCTCCAGTCGCGAGCTTGACGTTCCTCGAACGGGACTCGTCGGGACTGTTCCAAGAGGATCTGCGAGGAAGAACGTGGATCGCTGCTCCGCCGAAACGATTTCGAACGCGTCTTTCAATCGCTCGTTCCTAATTGTGCTTAATTCAAAGAGATTCTTATAGTCACGCGGGGGTGGTTTATCCGGATCTATCTGAATTATTATCTCCACGTTCTGGTCTATCGACCCATGCTGGGTGGGTATATATTCGTTTTCGTCGCGTCTCGTAGATGACATCGTCTCGATAGACTCCAAATCGGTCGGAGGATTTACCTGTGGAAAAATAAAGAGTACATTGTGCATTGCATGTAGGCAATTTTATATAAGTAGAGATTATATAACACAAACTATATGTGTATATGTACATATATAGAATCTATGCACGCAATGATTAATAATGATGGGCGTTGGTGATTGTAATCATTATATAATAATCATAATATAAATAATCAAGGTTATTTTAGTTTCTAAACAAATATAATAAATTGATATTTTTTTAGAAACTAAATTAATCTAAAGTTAATTTAATTAGTTCAAAGCTAATGAAATTAATTAAAATTGAAGCCTATAAAATTAATTAAGAGTTGCATGAACAAAGAAAAAAATAAATTAAATTAAGCTTAATTAAAAATTACTTTCGAATAGTTTTATTTATATTAAATTAAAATTCAACTTTTTGGAAATTATATTATTCCAAATACATAAAGAAACAATTACAATATGGACCATCAAATAAATTTATTATTTTATTTATAAATTTGTATCTTAAAGTTTATATGAAAAAATAAAGGAACGTTGCTTTTTATGTATTTTATGTGTTTTAAAGACAACTAGTTGAAATTAATTTGAAATTAATTAGATTAAAAGCTAATTTTTTAACTTTAAACTTCCCAACTAGTTGCTATCCAACCCCGTGAACAATAAAATAATTATAAATATATTTTTCTAGGTATAACGAAGTTTAGTGTCTTTCAAATACCTCGACAACATCGTTGGTCTCGAGGATTCTCCCACGCAAGTTGCTGACGCCTCTGTGAAGAAGAACGATGCCGACGGCGTTCCAGGTAGCCAACTGTAATATAATGATAACTCTCGAGGCCCATCTGTTTGTTCTCGAGGTGAGGGACATCGCGACTACATCACATCGGCGATTAACCGGGAGTCGAAGGCGCGACACCTCTCGCACACACCTGCTGCGCTCTGCTGCACGTCCCGCGATTAGCCAAGCGACATTTTCGTCTCTCTCTCTCTCTCTCTTTCTATACTACATTCGCGTCGCACGACGACGGCTCAGAGGTACCGTGTGGGCGGTGGGTGCGCGACGTGCACGGGATATCTGCTGTATATGCCCCGGATACCGGCGGAATTTCAGCAGTTTCGTCATTTATCCGTGTGAAGATTAAACACGTCAATTCGTTATATCGCACGGCGACACGCCGCGCCGTTCCCGCGGCACGGGAGTATCCGCCAAATCTTTATCTGCAACTCGCCCGTTTCGTAAACAACTCGCCCGTTTCGGGCGCGATGATCATCCGTTAACGCGGGACCGCGTTAAATAAATCGACGAAAATAAATGTCGTCGATTGCACTTTCTCGATCACTTTTTCACTCCCGGGCGACGACGCCTTCATTCGTTCGCCGATCGCTCGTCGATTTTATTACGGAGGCAAAATTTCAAAAGGTACAACGGGCTTCGCACGCGCAGAGGGCACTTTGACACGACTATGACACGTCAAAACATCGCCGTACCGCGTTTGGAAGGGAACTATCCGGCGGCAGCGCAACTCGAGGCGAGAACTCGACGGCCGAGTGCCGATAAGGGAAAAAGAAGATAAAAGAAAAACGCAAGTTTTTGTACAACACGTTTACTATATCGAATCGCACGGTCGTGAACAGCAGTCGTCGTCCTCGGCGCGGCGACACGGCGCGATTGCGACTTACTTGCGATGGGTCGTGGCGAGCATGCAGTAACGAATGACTCATTTCCACTACCTCGCGCCAAGTCCCGTTAGCCCGTGCGTCTCTCGCATGTGCGAGACACACGAGAGGCGGCCAGTCTAACACGACCCTGAGCGGAAGGAAAAAAAGAACCGATGTCTTTGCACTTAGACGTCATTAAATAGCGCGATAACCGAGCGCTATTTGACACACTTTTCGCGCCGAGGATTCCCGAAAAGCCCATAAGCGCAACAATATTTCTAGAATATTATACAAATATTATTAAAAAATTAAAATAATATTTCGGGCATATTATTCCGAGAATATAATATTTTTTTAGTATTATAGAAATATTGTATTAATGTTATATGTCCGTTTTATATGATATTCGTGGTATAAATGTAAAAAGAAAAAGGAAAAGAGGTAAACACGATTGGTGGCGTCGCGTAACGGCGCAAGGGGCGCAAGTAGTGCACGATCAAACGATGAGCTGCGCCAAGCTGCGCTACGTTCAGTCATGTCAGACGCGGACGACTTCGTGCTGGTGACTCGTCGTGGGAGACGTCGTGACGGGAGCAGACATTTAAATAGAAGCACAGCTACGCCGAGCGTCACCGCCGAGCAGGATTGCGAGGACGATCTCGACTCTTTTCTCCGGTAAGCCATGCAGCGGTCGCGTCTCGTCCCGACAAGCCAATCCTAACCTATCGCGTCGCCGTCGCGACCAGCAACGGCAGCAACCCACGTTGATCTCAATCGCAATCATTCTTTTACGGCGATTTTCAGCATGTTAGACAAGACGGTAGACGAGGTCAGGGACGCCAGGTTTACCAGGTTCGTTTTTAGCAGGCTGACGGAGTCCCTAGCCGTTCTAGGCTCCGACGGTATTTCCGAGATAGTCTGCTACGGGTTAGGACGGTTTTCGCTGTATAGACCGTCGAGATGCCAATTGGCGCTTCTGCTGTGCCTGAAGGCGCGATACGAGCCGGCTCGCGTACACCTGTACGATCCGGCGTTTCGCCCCCACGAAGTGCGTGCTCTACGTGCCTTGGGGTTAGAGATCATAGATACGAACGAGGAGGGCAAGCGCGTCGTCCAGCGAGATAAGACGACCCTCGTGTTCATGCCGCACTGCTCGCGGCAGCTGACCAATAATTTCCTTTACGCGAACTGGGGTGACGAATTGAGCGGTTGCATCCTGCTCGCCAACAGCCTCTCGATGATCGTCGACAATAGCTTACATAGGGACATAATAAATTCGGCGGGCTACATACTACGCATTCTACCTTATGTTACAGAGATTCGATTGGAAAATTCCTTCGTGTACGAGGAAGTTTTCAGCGACCTTAACATACATATTTTTACCAAACAAGATCTGCTTAAGGTCCCGGCAGATTTCTGGAGCTCCAGAGAGGAACCACGGTATTTAACGAAGGACGTCGAGTTTGTTACAGCCGCGCAGACGAGCAACACTTGATGCTGACTGTAATTATTTTATCTGTCTCTTAAGGAACTATTTCTACGATATAGAATATAAGTCTTCTCCCTGAGTCACGTGATTAATGACTCTAATTTGCTTTTAGAATATAGCGACAATGAATAGCAATATTAAAATTGTTCGTTCTCTCGTGCAAGAGCTGCGCAGAGTTTCGCAAAATAAGAATACGAATGAGAACGCGATGTTACAGTATATCATAGAACAAGCGCATGTTCATAAAGAGACGTCTGAGGTTTTGTGTAAAGCGCGAGAAGAATTGAAGAATTTAGCAGAGATGTATCTTTGTTACTTGAGGTCTCAACAGGCATGTAAAGACATTCATAAACAGTACGCTGGTAAAGGTGAACGTAGTATAAAGGAAACTGCAGACCTCGTGGGTTTTAAATTACCTCATGATCCAAAGTAAAATGGATTGAAATGGAAATTTTTTGACCATTAGTGATATGAATATTTATATATATATTCTGTACTATATATGTATTTACTGAATTTCTACGAAGGTAATGTATGTAAATAGTGATTTTCATTAAAGATTATCAAACAGTTTAATTTTATCTTATGTAATGTGTCTTTGTACATCTCTCTTATTTATACATATTACCGTAGTAAATTTATTTCGTTCGATTTCGATACTTGTTATCAAATCAGAGGGCTTATTTTAGAAAATTGGGTGTCTTATATATTTCATATAATTAAATTATAAAAGTACAAAAACATATTCTTAAACTGAGGAAATTGATATATGTGACTTATCTTAATGATTATAATCTATATCTATGAATCTAAATTTATAATATATCTTATTTATGATGCAATTTTATGAACTAAACGTACATCACAATTTTATGATTTATGCTAATTTATGAGTATTCCTTGCGTATACATTTTGCGATCGTTGACAACTGCATATTGCTCGTCCCCTCATAGATTGTCCCAATCTTTGAATCCCTGAAATATTTCTCTTGAGGAAAGTCCGTCGTAAATCCGACTCCGCCCATAAAATCTATACACTTCGCAGTGATACGAAGCGCAGTTTCAGATGCAACTAATTTGGCCATAGCGGCTTCCTTCATAACGTCTTTTTTAGCGTCGACCAATCTAGCTGCGTTGTAAACCAACAACCTGGCGCATTCTACGTCGGTTACTGCTTGAGCTATTTGATGTTGCATCGACTGAAAGCAGAGATTAGATCTCTTAGATCTTAGATATATACAGGGATTTCTTTCGAAGATAACAAGCATACTTGGAATGAGAAGAGGTCTTTTCCAAATTGCTTTCTTTCTAGCGTGTACGGTATAGTCGCATCCAAACATCCTTGAGCGATTCCGATCATTTGTGCTCCTATCCCTACCCTGCCTTCGTTTAGGAATCCGGCGGCATATTTATATCCATGCCCAAACTCGCCCAAGATGTTGCTTTCAGGTACCTAGAAAAGAAAGACGAGTTGTAATAAAAGATGCTTTAGAGTTTATAAGATTGCGCGTGCGCGTGCGAGATTTATTATTTTATTTTTAGTACACACCCTGACATTGTCAAAGTGGATCATACAAGTTCCGGATGCCTTGATCCCCAGCTTGTCTTCAGGCTTAGCTACTGTTAAACCAGGCGTATCGCGCTCCACGAAGAAAGTCGTGATACCGCGGTATCCCTGTTTAATTAATAAAAGAGGTATCATATGATGATTCCGTACGCTTCTTCTTTATGTATTGTATCTTTATATATGTTTATTTACTCACCGCAGAAGTATTTGCATTAGCAAACACTAGGAAAACTCCCGCGATATCGGAATTTGAAATCCACATTTTTGTACCACTTATCACGTAATCATTGCCATCCTTTTTCGCTACTGTCTTGAGAGAAAACGCGTCTGATCCAGAACCGGGTTCCGTCAGGCAAAAGCTACCGGCCTAGAAAGATATCGTTTATGAACGTTTCTCTATCTATGCAATATAATCTATTCAATATCTCTCCGTAACGAAAACTTGTAACAACTTACACAAGTTTGGGATAATTTTGGTAAATATTTTTTTTTCTGTTCTTCAGATGCAACTTTGATTATTAAAGAGTTAACTAAAGTATTATGGACATCCACGAGAGTGGCTACGGCACCGTCAACTTTCGCGACTTCCTCCACAGTTAAAATTGTGCTCATGAAATTGCATCCCGCTCCGCCTAGTTCTGTTGGGACTTCAAGGCCCATCAGCTGAAATGACCAGATAAGTTTCAGATATTAAAAAAAAAACATATTTTGTCGTTGTATTAATTCGCGTTCATAATTAAACAGAGCATTACGAATTTGTCACAATATTACGACTATCTTTAGCGGCGTAATATGGTTTCTTCTATCGTTCTTTCTGCCACGTTACGTGAACAACCATGTCGATCACTCGTGAGACTTCGTTTTTTAGCAGAATAACGACTGAAAAGATCGATACTGCATCGCAAAAAGCTGGTATTGTGACCTTATTGTTGAACATTTTGTAAAATTCTCTATAAAATTGAATTTTTCTCCGGACAAGAATGTGTAATAGCAAGAAAATTTTCAAGGTTGACTTTATTCAAGTATTATTCGCAGGAGTCATTGAAAGTTTGTGATTTATAATTTATATTTGTAAAATGAAAAGATTATATAGTATTAAATAATTGCCTTGTGCTATGATCTGTATAAAAACAAGATACTGATAAGATATATTTCCTCATGTTAAAAATTTCATAAAGACAAAATACCTTTACGTATACAAAAAATTATCTTCTACATACATGCGCTAATGATAAAAAATATCATACGATATGGTTGGATAAGGAACCTCTTGCCTTCGAACGGCCCGAAATGAAGAAAATTATTTTCTTTTCCGATTTCTAATTTAATTCATACATGTCATTTTCACGCGATTAATAGGCCAAACATGTTGTCGTAATCTTGTCGACGTTATCTCATTTGTGCAACAATTGCAACAGAACACAATTTTTATTAGAATCATCGTAAATATATTTTACTTATCGAAACTTGCAAGAGCATTCTAAAACCAATATTTTGTCAAAATGCGGAATATACAGAGTATCGCAAATTTTATCAGATAATGTCAATGTGCTTTATGAGTGAAAATGAGGAATAAGTCTTCTATCTACATCTTCAATTCGAGACTAATTTGAACGAATAACATGCGATAAACTGACAGTTTCTTTTTCCAAATGAAATATTGATATCGTCGAGAAACTAAATTTATTATCAAACTTTTATAAATTTATTTATTCTTTTAATTTCAACGGTTGAAATATATATATTCTTTTTATTAGTTATTGAGTAGGTCTCCAAGTATTTTTCATACACAAGTGGCGAGACCGGCTGTGTATACAAATTTGATCACTTTCAATGACTCTAGCACGTTCACTTGAACGTCCATTTGAATTCTTTACAGTCCCACGTCTCTATCGTTTTTTACTTGATATTGGCTACTTAAATACGTGTCGTGATTTTTAATCCAATTAGAATGTTTTTAAATTTTATATATATATACGATCACACATAACTCGTAAACGTATGGTCTATAAACAAGAATATTTACATGCTTCATAAACCACATAAATATTAAATACAGCTAAAAAGAATACATTAGACAAATATTGTGGATTTTATACATTTTGTCAGGATTGGGAAAGTTACTTTGTAAAAATAACTAGTTACAGTTACAATTTCTTTCTTCCAAAAAATAACTAGTTACCGTTACAAGTTACTGACTTTAAAAAATAACTCGTTATAGTTACAGTTATTCAAAAAGTAATGAGAAGTTATTTTTCAGTAACTTTTCTGTTTCTTTTTGTAATATTTTAAAGTATTGATAATTTAAATACTAGACTTTTACATGTCTAACATTACTCAATCATTTTATTTATATTGGAACATAGTGTCAAATTTAGAGACGCTATTGCTTGAAATTCAGTGAGGAACAAAGATAAAATTATTCGTGTGTCTATTTGTGTCATTTGCTGAAGAGCACTTGCGTAAAGTATCTTTAATTGTGTAACATGCGTGTAACATGTTTATATTAATTATATGTACTTATATGTACACATAAAAGCTATATGAACTGTGTTCTAAATTCGAACTTTTTCAAGGATAAGACTAAGAATAGAACTTAGATCCAAAGGCATTTGAATAACATCAATATCAAAAGGGTTATTAAAGAAAAAGATTAGTTAACGTTTACAAATATTATACAATTTTATTTAGATCTAACCAATCACATTAAACTGCATTTGGAAACATCAGCTGAGTACCCTCATATATATCATTTTATCCATGTTGTTTACCGATTGTTAAATAAAGATAAAATGACGCCACTCAGATGATGTTTGCAAGTGCAACCTAAATTGACAAATGAGTTTGAAATATGTAAAGTAACTATAAAAGTAACTATTAATTTAGTTACTAGTTACACAAATAATGTTACTAAGTAAAGTTATAGTTATAGATGGAAAAACGTAACGAAGTTAAGTTACAGTTATCTTTTTTTGGTAACTATAACTTAACTTCGTTACAAGTA
Organism: Solenopsis fugax; assembly: GCA_003595255.1. Classification (NCBI taxonomy): domain Eukaryota; kingdom Metazoa; phylum Arthropoda; class Insecta; order Hymenoptera; family Formicidae; genus Solenopsis; species Solenopsis fugax. The sequence goes on from QKQZ01028021.1 coordinate 26,854, forward strand.
ACGAGTTACTTCCCATCCCTGCATTTTGTATTAATATTATAACTTTTTAATAGAGCACTCGTGAGTCGATGTTCACGCAACATATTTTTCTTATCTAGTTTTATTCGTGCACTGAAAAAAATTAAATACATGATTTAAATAAATGTTATTAATACTGTTCAACTATTATACATCAAACTAGTAATATTCACATATTTGATGTAAATAAATTTGAATAGTATTAACATTTATACATGTTTAAATCAAGTAGTTTTTTATCAGTATAGTATATGGTAGACCGAGAAAATGAAATATCTTCTATACTCATTCTATCGTGAAATATAAAATTTAAATAGTTTCAAAAAAGCTCATCAACTTACGCCATTCTCGAACAATATTTTCAAAACGCCGTCATCTACCTTCCCTTCCTTTTCCATTTTTCGTACATGTGGAGCAATCTCCTCCTTAGCCAGTTTAGCCACTGTTAGTCCATAAAATTAAAAAAAATATATACAAGATGAATATATGAATTTAAACATGAAGATACATGGCAAGATAAACAGGTTTTTACGGAACAACTGAAGCTCGTTTATCATTTAGTTCCGACAAATGAAATTAACCTACCAGTTTCTTTCATCATAATCTCATCATCCGTGAATTGCGTTAAAGGACTGTGAGTGAGTCTTGACACACATAAATGCAATTTTCGCATACGCGTCAGCCTTTGCGGTATCTACAAAACATGTACATACTTTAAAGTTTTAAAAGTAAGCTTTATAGCTGGCGAAAAACAAAGTTATAAGTGGTTGTAAGGCACACTTGTTTATCCATTTTTACCAATGCTAAATAGCTTTAATCAGTTTAACTTCCTTTTTATGTTTTCTTGATTTTATGGATACAAAAACGACATTAATTTACATTATAGAGCCACTTTTACGACTATACATTTAGGCTATTGTAGAATGGCTCTGAATGTCGTTCCGTTTATGCGTTGAATAAGGAAAAATATTTATTAATGACGTGTTAGAAAAAGAATAAACATATTTTTGTTTTCTCCGTGCTGAAAACTGTGAAGACAAACATGTGTGTGCGTGCAGGAAATTGTATAGACTATCGATCATTATAACGAGTTATTTAACCTTAGTAGAACGTGGCATTCAATCATATAAATTGACCATCGTCAGCAAGAGGATAAATAGGGCTAATACAGTAGGATTCTCGAAAGTACAAAGAATACAGTATATTATATAATAGCATATGTGTATATATATATATATACAATATAATTTACAATAAAAATAATACAATACCACTTATATATTATACAATAAAAAGAGCACATAAAGATATATATATTTTTTTTATAACTTGAAACTTCAATGAATTAATTTTTTCTTATTGTCTTTTTCTTAACTCGCCATTAGAAAATACTGTGTAACTATGTAACCGAATATTTGATTTGATAAGTTGATGAAATAGCAAACAAAAAGTATTAATAACTCAAAAGTACAAGCCGATAAAAAGAATATGTAACTGCAGGTACAGATAAGCTAAATATGTGCATATGTGCTTATCGTCTCCCCTAAGTTTACATATAATACATTTGCCGACATTTTAGTAACAGACATTTTGCGAATAACATTTGATAAATTAATTTAAAAAGTATTCTACACTGAGAAAAACAATTGTTAATTTGATTAAATTTTTCAACTTGATTAAATTTCTTTAGTTCAAGTATTTATGTATTTAAGTTAAATACATAAATGGTTGAACGGAAGAAATTTAATCGAATTGGAAAATTTAATCAAGTTTACAACTTTTTTTCTCAATTTAATTATTATTACGCTCATCCAAATAGCACACGATACCTACAGAACGCGATATCCATATGTTCTTAAACTGTTATATGAATATTTTTATGAGATACGTGTTATCGTTTTACTTTTCATATATATATTCGGAAAAATTTTATCGTTTCCTAGCATTGTCCGATGCAAGAGAATTCAATCGTTGGAATACGCTAAAATTCCTATATTAACTTATTGTTCTTTGTTTTAATGGAATTTATCACGAATAAATGATTAAAATTTTATCGTAATTTTATATTCACGCTGTTAATTTCCGATTCATAATAATTACAAACGATTGAACATTTTTTATCGTTTTCTATCAATTTTTTTTAACAGGATGGATTCAATCGTTTGAAGAAAGACAGTAAAAAAAAAATGTATCATACATGTAGCAGACTCGTTAAGGCGACTCGCGCGGACCCGTTTTATATACAAATTTAACAAAAAAAAAAGGATTATTGTGCGTGCTCACGTACTTCACGGAAGGCGGATCTGAGTATGGACGCGTTCATCATTTATCTTGTTTCTTCCTTGGGAGGATTCTCGAAAGTACAAAGAATAGAAGAGCGATATGCTGACGGTTCGCAGGCCGAGTTAATACTGAGTGGGATGATTTGCTACGCGTTGGAACCGGCCTCCTCGTCGGTCCTCGTCGCTCTGTGCCGCTCGAACGAAACCAATCCGGATTGATTCCTTCTATATGGCTAAAACAGGTTGTTGCGTAATGACGAAATAAGGAGTTAATCGTCTCGAGCTGGCTGCCTGCCTGCCTCCTCGGAGTAGGCACACCATTCGTTCCCTCTCTCGTTTACTCGTACGTCATCAAGACGTGCCCACATTGTGTTGCTATCCTGAAACTGATTTTTATCAGTTTCAGTGAGTATTTACGTCAAATTCTTATCAGTTTTTTTTTTTTTTACAGAAACGTGTATATATTCGATTTGCTTTGGCTTAGCAGCTGTCGTAATTTCGATAACATTTGCATTTTTGAAGAAATATTATGAAACAACGTTATCGCAATGACTGATTATTTCGTGAACGATGGTTTAATTAATTTTTTTAATTTTCCTCTTTACACAATTTATATTAATGTGTAAGTATAAACTATTGTAAATGGCATTGCTACGTAAGTTATTGATCATAAATGCATTGGCGAATCAATCTCGATCAATAAGATCAACAAACACTTCACGAAAGAGATATTTGAGATATTTGAATGAGATATTTAATTCGTGCATCTTTAATCTATTAATCATAACACATTCGTACATAATCAGGGTTGGATAAGTTGGTATATTTTTTTTAACTACGTTAAGATAAAGTTAATGAATAATAAAATTAAGTTACATTAAAAGTTATATGAACAAGAAATTAACTCGTGTAAAAGTTTCGTTAAAATTAAATAAAAAGTTAATTGTGAAAGTGTTATTTTTTTAATACTTATATTAAATTAGAATGTCATAATTTTTTAAAGTGTTAGATTACTACTTAGATTACTTTAAATATTCTTTTCTATATTGGGAATGTATTTTTCTTTTATAATATTTTCCTTTTATATAAATAAATTTTTAACTTAGGAAAGAAAGTTAATAAATAAAAGCTTATGTGTTTTAAAAATAACTAGTTGAAGTTAAAAATCCGTTCATTTAAAATGAACGGAGTTTAGTTAAAAGTTATTAATTTTTTAACTTTTAACTTTTTTTAACTAGTTATCCAACTCAGATATAATTATTACTAGATACGCCTTTGTCTTCAAAGCGGAACTTTTGTTATTTCAGGGTATCGGTCAATATCTACTTATTTATTCATTTGAATCGACAAAACTTAATTGAATCAACTTGACATAGATGATCGATTCACTTGACAAGATTGTTTACAGCAAAATCGCTGAATACGTAAAGATCGTAATTTGGATCAATATCCGATTAGCTTATTCCGATCAGCGATTAATTTATCAAATAATACCGAGACAATTATCTTTAATATTTTCCAGAAGTAAGAAAAAATGAATAAAAGTTCTAACGACTTTTTTTCGTTTATCTTCTTGCTATGTAAGTTTAATATTTTACATATATACATAGATTATTTTTATTTCTTAATATCTATATGATATAAATTTATTTGTTGTTTTATTTATTTATTACTTTAATGGAGTATTCGACAATAACAACACGTTATGATTTTTAAGATAAAAATTTTTTTATTTATCTATTTTATATTTAATTATAAAATCTGTATTATCTAAAATTTATCTCTCACACGTATTTAAAAAACAAGCTTATATATCGATTCTCAAGACCGATTGATCTATCAAAAAACGCGCCATATCAACCTTTCGCAACAACCAATCACTAGCTTCACAGTAACGTTGTCAAAATAGTGACGATTTTTCGTAAGAATCTTTTTTGCCATTTTATTTAAAAAAAATTACATTGTTGGAAAAAGGGACGATAATAATAAAAACTAAATGCGTGCTCCGTAGGTGTCGTAATTGAAGACAGATGTCGACATCGAATTCTAGGGAAAGGAAGAAAAAGAAGAAAATATAACGGAGCTGCGTTGGCAATCCTGTCAGCGAAAGTTGCGACAGTCGACGGCAGGTGGCACCAGAGATCCGTGCGGCTTCCCAGAGCTTCGACGGTCACACGAGATCCTGGTTCGTAGTGGTTCGCTAGTTTGTAGTATTCATGGCCCGTTCGGGCCACGATCACGCGGTGTTTACTCGCAAAGAGTCCGCGATCGGTAAGAGTGATCGGTAACCGTCGCTCAGCAGCTTAGCGTGATCGATTTCGCGCGGCGTGACACGGCGACTTGGCGCTACGCGCTCTTTTCTTGGTAAGAATCGCTCCGCTTCACATTTCCGGAGATTCACTGAAACGCTGGTACCACGCGCGCAGCGTTGTCGCAGCTCGTGGATGCGCGGACGGTAAATCTCGTCCTGCGACGGAGTTGGAAATTCGTGTGAGAAATCAGCGGCCAAGAGAAGCGTCGGGCGGCTCGGCGACGACGCCGGTGGAGGCAGAGACAAGAGGCGGCAGTGGCGGAGGCGGAG
>QKQZ01028027.1:0-71744 GCA_003595255.1 Solenopsis fugax
CTCAGACCCGCAAATGTGTTTCCGTATTTTACAAAATCGGTGTGTTTAAGGGTTAATAATTTTTTATTTTACAAAAGTAAAATGCTGAAGTTAAAATAAAATTTAAAGTATATTTGATTAAAAAGAAGTAGTCCAAATGTTTAAAAATGAGATACAAAGATAAGTTCAAATTACTGATAAAATTAATGAGAAAGTAAGATTATATATTATGGATAAAAAAAAGGATAATAGATTAAAGTTGAAATTTTATGTTATTTAAAAAGAGCTAGTATAATAAATTTTTTATGTATAATAAAATTTTTAATATATTTGGAATATATTTTATAGTGAAGTAATATATTATTAATACACATCTTATTTTAACTATTTTAGCAATCTTTTTTTCTAACCAAATATATGTCATTATTTTATCAGCAAAAGATTCCAAACGAAGAGGAATGCTTACCAGTGATGGAAAAGATAGAGTTCGAAAAAGTTGTGGCAACTATCAATTATAGCTCAGGCGAGAACGTGACGGTGATTACCAGAGACGGATGCGAGTATTCCGCATTGCATGTAATATTCACTGGGTCCTTGGGTGTTCTGAAAGAGAAACATTCCACGATGTTTGTGCCACCCTTGCCACAAAAGAAACAACGCGCGATAGAGGTTTTATTAATAATACTGTAAAATAAAATGACATATCGTATGATTAATGTTAATTAACTTCATTTCATCATAGGGATTAAATATTGGAACAGCGAATAAGATTTACCTTGAATTTCCGCATAAATGGTGGCCAGATGATAAAGTTAGTTCTGAATTTATCTGGCCGGAAAATGATAAGAAAGAATTCTTGGAAACCCATGGTCAAGTAAACAAATATTCTAAGCTTATAGAGATTATACTAAACAATAAATTATTATTGAAAATCAATTTCGACAATTTTTTAATTTTACTGTTCTTCCATTAATCTCATTAAATATTTATTTTAGAATAGAGAATGGCTCATTGATGTGTTTTCATTTATAAATGTGGCATATCAGCCGAATCTTTTATGCGCTTGGATGGTCGGAAATAACTCTAGACATATGGAAACCCTATCGGATGATGAAGTATTCGATGGATTGTATTTATTGTTAAACAAGGCATTTGAAAAACATGACAATGTTACAAAGCCAATAAAAATATTAAGGTAATTTCATATATGAACTGAATGAAAAAAAAATTAGATCTGCTTTAACTTTTTTTTGCCGTCTTACTATATCCTTATTTTTTTTAACTTTTAGGTCCAAATGGTACACAAATGAACATTTTCGAGGCACTTATAGTTTTCAAAGCGTGACTTCCGAACGAATGGATGTAAGACCGAAAGATCTGGCCGAGCCAATTATGAGTGGAAATAAACCTGTATGTAATCCCAAAATAAAATAATATTTTCTTTATCAAATTATTATTTGAAGTATTATAGTCAGTCTTCTTATCATTTTATGCTAATTCTTTATTTTTTCAGTAAAACTTAAGATATGTGTTCTTTTATTTTTAGTTCTTGCTTATTTCATGATATCTATCTTATGTAACTGTTAAATCGTATTGTAAAAAAGAAAAACTATTGTCACTGACGAAATGAATCATGATTAGGTAATCCTTTTCGCTGGGGAAGCCACACATGATCACTATTATTCCACTGTGCATGGTGCCGTGGAATCTGGTTTCCGCGAAGCGGATAGATTAGTTGAATATGAAAAGTAAGATAATGTCAATTGAGTTTGATTGCATGCTTGATATCAATAGCATAATGAATATAATATTATAATATAATAATGCTAGTGTTATATAATAATCATTTTTATCATTTTACTTTAATCAAAATGCTTTAAAAAAATTTTTTAATGTCAATTCTTCATACATTTTTGTCACAATTTTTTATCTATTTTTTATTGATGTTTTTATATAATATACATATTTTTCATTATAAACAAATTTTTTTCATTTTAAATTGAATAGAAGAGTGATCTGTTAAATAAAATTTATGTATGAGGGCTGTAAATTTTGCACAAATAATTTTTTAATTACATTTATATCGATCTCTTTTTCTTAGGCAATTAAACTCACCTGTTACTACATCTTCTACAACTACACCTGCGCAATGAACGGATTACGAAAAACTAGACAAATCTTTGCAATTTGCAATATTTGTAATAGCCGAATATATTTAAGGTTTTAAAATATAAGCGATTACAGATACTTGTTCGTAAAATGTAAAAAATTTGTATAAAAGTACCTTGTTTACATTATGAAATTTTAAAGTTGTAAATCGATGTAAAATAGGAAATATAATAAAATATATGTCATAAAGTTATGAGTAAGAGATTTATTAATCCTTTTTATTATTTATGTGTTTATTATTTATCATCATTTGATAAGTATATATTATATGTCTGTTAAATCATTAAGATTAGATCATTACTATATCGAGAATAACTTCATTAGATCATCCAGTTTACTTATACATAGTTCTCTTATACAGAGCATATAAATATTATGAATTAGAATAAACTTATACAAATAGCAAACACATTATATATGTATATATGTGTGCGTGTTGACAATAATGAGAGTTGGGTTCGCAAAATTGACAATCTCTTACGAACCGTCTCAGATGAATCTCGAATACCTCTGAAGAAGCAGGAGAATATCGACTTTGTTATGAAACGCAAGTTTGAGGATTACTTACATGAGAAAAATAATTTTCCAACGAAGAGGAGGATGAAAGGAAATTTTCAACTGAAACGTGCGTTTTCTCTTGATGAATAACTGCTGCCAATGAGTGTGCACGCGCGCTCTCTCTCTCTCTCTATGTTGTAATTTATTATTATATTAAATATATATACTTTATTTATTAAATTGTAAACATTTTCATTTTCAAATTATTTATTATTAAATAACTTCTACCTTTTAATTTCTAATTCTATTTTTACTTCTTTACTTAATGCTGTTAATATATTTTATTTTCACTTTTTTATTCTACGAGTATAGTATATCTTACATCTTTGTATATTGATGAGCAATGCCGGATTGACTTTTTCGATATTTTCTTATCACATACATACACACTCTCTTTACCAACTGGTTTGTCCACTTTGAGTAACTGCGTCAGAAACGGGAATTCCTTTATTGATTAATCAAACGTTAATCAAAGATGAATAGTATTTACTTGACTTTTAGTCTTGCTAAAATCTTGTTGAATATCAGTACACATTTATCTTTCCTTTCTGTCATTTTCCTAATTTTAACGAAATTTTACGAAATAAGAGCTTCATGTTTTAAAAATATTTAATCATTATATTGAATCTTCAAAATTTATAATCAGCGATAATCAGCGATTAATAATCAATAAAAATATTATAACATTAGGAATTATAATCTTTCATTAATTTAATTAGTGAATACAAATTTAAAAAATATATATCATCGATATAACGATTATAAATTTAATCAATTATGTTAACTTTTTCGATACTGAAATATCCGTACTTAAAATATATTGCCTTCTTAATTATACTTTATACTTGCGAAGTTATTCTTTATTGCTAAACGCACTCTAAAATCGTACTTATCACAATTTTAGCAAACCTAAAAGACCTATTAAAATGTTAAGCTAAGAATTTAATTCATTGTAATTAACGATTGTTACTTATTTCTTTTGTAATTAATGATTGCTACTTATTTTATCAATTCCAACTGAATTTTCTGTAAAAATTGCAATATCAATAACAATAAAATCGTGACCCCAGTACTATTTAGACCGCTCTCCATTCAGATCGTATACTCTCTCTTTCTCTTCGTCTCTTTATGTTTTTTTTTCCTATCGTCTTCTTCTATTTTCTGTGAAATTAGGGGGAGGGGAGATGGCAAAGAGAGACGCACGCGGATTCCATCGTCGTTAATCGCCGAGCAGATTATCTCGTCAAATATGTCTTGACTTCGGATACACAATATCCTTATGTGTTTCTCATGCGTTCCTCTTCAGTGATGGATTTTCGTTTTGGCCTGATTGTGATCTTCCTGATCCTTGATGTGACCTCTGTTCGATTTACTGGTAAGAAAAATTCAGAATTGTCATTAATAATTGTTCCAAGTGTTACTTGTTGTTACCAGGGACGATTTTGATGGGATAGTGAGAAGTGAATTAGTCTGCGTTATTATTATTGTGACCATTGTTTTTTTGGGACTATAGAAGTTGTTATTAAATCCAAAGAAATCTATGCATATTTAAGAATGTATAAAAATAATCAATAATGAAATATCTGTATTATTATAAAGGAATTATTTTAATTATTATATAAAAAATTCTTAATTCCTTGATTCTGTTATTTGCGTTCTTTTGAAATTTTTCAATTTTGAAAATTTTTATATCAGCAAACTTAATTAAAATCTTAAGAATTTATTTTGTGAAATTGTATATAAAAGAGCAAAAATAGATATTTATATACATAAAATAATATAAAGGAGATAATATGTGCAATATTAGTATTTATGAAAATATTTCTTTCTACAACTTTGGTTTGTTTATTTTTTAGGTAATGGCTATGTTTCAAAGAATTCAACCGAAGTTCAACATGGCTTCGGGTACACTTCTTTTTTTCAAACATTTATAAATAATACAATGTCAGTGCAAGACAATTTTTTCCGGCTCTTAAACGTTGGAAACTCAGTCATACGAAATATCATCCCATCACAAGTTCCTAATACAACCTTTCATAATAAAGGTATCTCTTTCCTATTAATAATAAGAACCCTTTCTTATACTCTTTGAAAATAATATAAAAGTAGATACAGAATCTTCAAGGGCTGTTACCAAATGTATGCAGAAACCTTATATTATCACTGTGCAACGGTACATTAACACCTAATATATCAATACTTAATATATCTAATATATTTGATACATTTAATATACGAAGATTTGTTGTACAAAATCCTTATACACTAATTCACTTAGTAACTAATTCAGCAACTAATAAATCTGTGCCTTATATACCAATATTTAATACACCAGCATCAGTTGATTATAATTTCAAAACATCTCTTACAGATACTTCTTATAAAATTCTCCATCCAATTACACATGCACCATCCAGATTAAAGGATCTTTTACTCATCAATGTAAATAGTCAAACCACTTTGACACCAGTATTTAGGAGTAAGTAAAATGATTGTATTTTTTGAAAACTTGTAGGATTAAAAAATATATAGATATAAAAGTCTAAAAATTTACTCAAATTTATGTTTGTAATGTAAAAGATAAGGCGCTTAAACGTCTGGTGAATAATTTTTCTTTATATACCCTGATAGACACATTGTGCAAATATTCTACAATAATAGCATTATAATTGACAAAGTTGATAAAAATTGTGAATAATTGCACTAAGATGATACATTATGCAGCAGTTTTGTCGAAATAAAATCTGTAAATAATATTTGTCAAAAATTAGATGAATCTAAATTTGAGGTATAAATATTTTACTATTATTTAAAAAAACTGTTTGATTCACTATTTAAAATATTACCATGTTGAATGTGAAATATTTCTGCATTAAAATATAAGAATAATTATGTATTTTTGTAAACATGTATATGGATTAATTATATTTTTAAATGTTTCTACATAATACAGTTAAAATATTTTTTCAATTATTAAACAATTTTTATCTAAATGTAAATTTACAAATGTACCATTAAGATGATTCGTCATATCGTTATAAATTTGCCCAAATATTATTTTGAATTAATTGTTGAAACAGTTATTAATATTTAATAAAAAGTCAATACCTCTACATCTATTTTTGTAAATATACCTACACAATTGCAAATTATAAGTTTTATGCAAGATTTTCGCCATATAATTGAATAAATGTTGTCCTATCGGGGTATATGTAACAGATTTTTAGACATTCAACACATACAACATAATAATATCTTCAAAATAAATTTCAGAGAACCCTATTGGAAATATTGCGATCTCGCCAACTTTTATGACCGATTCATCGTTGGACATGGTCACAGACCCTTCTAGTTTACCAAAACCTATTACTCAAAGACCTTATACACAATCATCATACTATCATTTATCAACATCAATTTCTTATATACCAGTATTTAATACATCATCATCAGTTGATAATGATTCTACAGCATCTCGTACGCCTATTCCTCCTAAAATTGACCCTCCAAACACAAGCTTACCGCCATTGGACAATCTGCCATTCACGAGTAATACTCCAGTAACAGCGACGATTTCAGAACGTAGTAAGTAAAATTCGATTGTTTAGTTTAAGAACATGTAGAATTAAAAAAATTACTGATTAAAAAAAATTTAAAGGTTTGTAATATAACAAGTCAGGCATTTACACCTGGTGGCTGATCCATTTCTTTTACTATGTTCAACAAATCTTTATATCTTCGACATAAACCATGATAATATTTATAAACTAAATTTCAGAGTGCGAGGAATATGAGAGAGAAATAGTACGCACGATAGCAACTATGACTGGTTCATCGACGAACGTAAATAACACCTGCTTTAGTACGAATCATTTAATAGTCGGTGACAACCAGGCCCAAATCGACGAGTTTCCTCATTTGGTCGCTCTGGGTACAGTAAATTCACTGTGCGGCGGCACGCTGATTTCTCATTCCTGGGTACTTTCTGCTGCGCATTGCTTTGATGAGCCAAAGTATGCTTCTATAATTTTTTTACCATCTACATATTTAATCAAGTTCAGCGATAGATCGGATAAAATCTCGAAATTCGAAGATAATATTCAAGACTAATTCCTAGAGAGAAACTTCTTATACTTTCATAATTTTTTATAAATTTAAACAGCATTTTACAAATTTAACATGTTTAGAATTACATAAAGCACCCAAAATTTTAATTTATAAAACTATATTAATGAAGGTATCAAGCTCAAATAATTGTTTTGTATAAATGCATCTTATCCCCAAGGAGAAAATGTTACTGCAGCTTGTACACATATAATGATTTTACAAAATGTAATCTGTAGTAACCATGTGTGACTTTCATGAAAAATGGCTCAAAATTATATAACAGTTATCTGGTTTTAAAGTTAGCATCAAATCGAAAGTTTAGCTATTATGTTATTAAATATTATAAAGAACATTCTTCATGATCTTTTTGTATTATTACAAATTTTTGCTGATTCTTATTAGTATCCCCTTTGTAATAATAGCTTCCCAATAGTCCAGTGCATACTAGATTATTACACGATCACATTAGCTAACCTCTGATTAAAGAAACTCTAATCAAAGTGGCTTCTTCCCCCAATTGGCATCACTGACTTGCCTTACTAAATTTTTTTGCTAATTTTTTAAATATGTTGAAAACTGAGAATTAAAACATCTTGAAATTATTTGTGGAATAACAAAGTTAATCCTTTACATTGTATCTTTCAGCGATAGTCCAATTCATGCAAGGATAGGCATCTATAGATTGGAAGACCATCAGACAGGCGTTATGATTCCCATCAAAAATATTGTAAGACATCCGGATTATACTCCTCCTGCGCTGTATGCGAATATAGCTCTGGTACAGCTCATGAATGCCGTCACGTTTAGCAAATCCATACGACCTGCGTGTCTTTATCAGAAATATGATACCGTGCCTACTCAGACTTGGTTTAGCGGCTGGGACATCACTCAAAGTACGTAATTTCGATAATCCTTCAAGCGAAAACTTGAAAGCTGCAGAATTTAAAGAAAAAATTATAGAGCTAAATGAATTAAAAAATCTAAATATCTAAGGATTTTATATATTGAGAGAAAAAATTTCTAAATTTTAATAAATATTTATTCGAATAGTATTAATAAAATATTTATATATACTTACTGTACATAAATATTTACTTCATAAGAAAAAAATAATACTTTAATTAGTGGTTCTTGTATTAAATAAATATATATTTACATTTTAGTAAATATTTCATTAGTACTATTTGAATAAATATTTATTAAAATTTAGTAATTTTTCCCTTAGTGCATTTATTAAGAATCTATACTACCGGAGTTTCTAACAGGTACAAAGTTGTTTACCACAGAATTAAATATTTGTGTAAAGTAATATCTATATAATTCAAATTAAATTATGTGCTTTTAGAGGGAAAGGATCCCACCCGAGTGCAAAAGGTTCAACTGGATACGATAGATAATTTATTCTGCACAGTACGGCATAACATTTCCACAAAAATTCCGTACGGTGTCACACCGAGTATGATCTGTGCCGGCGATCCTCGCGGTAACTGGACCAAGGACGGTTGCCAAAGTGATTTCGGTGGTCCTCTGCAAACAGTCCATCCTGACAGAGAATGTCTCTTTCAAATCATCGGTATCTTTAGCTTCAGTAAGGGCTGTGGACTAACCAGCAACCCCGGTGTTTATACTAGAGTGTCACATTATCTTCCGTGGATCGAAGAGATTGTCTGGCCGCAAGAACAATAATCGCAATTTATTCGACTTCTAAAAAAAAGAACAAAAAAACGTCCTTTATTAAATTGTACTTAGCTAAATCAAGTCTTACATAATTAGTTATCAAATAATTAAACAGTTAAATTAATTGATTAAGAAATTTATGACATTTGAAAAATTTTCTCTATTCAGAACTTTATAATGTGACGTTTATTTATCTCATACAACTTTTCAGTTTTTTGAAAAGTCTACTTGTTTCAATTATTGACCATTAAGAGAATTATAAACAATTAATTAGAATGCAATTATACAGTCTGCGATTCTGACTAGAATACTGAAACAAGAGAATAGAGAAATCGTGAGAAAATCTGATTTATAAAATGTGGAATTGATATTGACCTTATGAATTTTCAAAATCAAGAGATTTTGAAATCTCTTCATGAATAGTTCTTCACGTAAGTTCGTCATAACGGTAAGAACCTGGTTTGATGAGAATAAGATGTGCCACTAGTTTTTGCAACAACGGTTTCTGTAATGAAGATTTAAGTACGTTGTGAGAATAAATTTGTTGACGATATATTTGATGAAGTGCTAATAAATATTTATAAGAGAAACAAAATGTGTAGTACCTACTTATTAATTTTTAATTTCTTTGAACAAAATATTAGCCATCTTAAAATTAAAAAAAAAACATAAATACCTCTCGAAAGAGAGATATTTAACAATATTAAATGATTAAAATTTAATTAATTTTGAGAAGTTTATTTTTTTAACTTAATTCAACTCTTCTGAATGGAAATTCTGTGAAAGTGATATTTTATAAATATATTTATTGCTTTGTTTAATTAATCTTTTATTAATAATTTATATTATTTGCTGCATTTTAATCAGAGATTGATACAGTATTTAACGTTTTAAAATATCTATTTTTATAAAATTTTTTTGTTCCTAAGAATAATCTTCAGTTTTCTCTTTGTCTGAAGTTGTAGAGGTTTTGATGAAACTTTTTTTGAATTCGATAGTTTTTTGATTCCGCCTTTCGATGCGTTGTCTCCTTTTTTAAATAATGAGATGAGATCGGAGTGTTGCTAGACCATGGCGTTGTGCGAATAAAATCACGTATTTTTATCTTATATAACTTAAATCATATTGTAAAAGAAACTATTTCTGTTGATGAGACAAAATATGATAATTCTTTTTCTCGCTAGAAAGACGCTACGCATGATCATTATTATTCTAGTATGCATAGTACTGTGTAAACTCGTTTCTGCAAAGCGGATAAACTAATCGACTTTGAAACGTAATATTGATTGAAATTTATTTAAAACTTGGTATCAACTGCGAAATAATGTTTTTTCACATTGTCATTTTAATCATTTCATTTAATCAAATGCGTTTAAAAAATTGCAAAAAAATTTCTTTAAACATATTTGTCAAAAATATTTTGATGTATTTTTATTATAATTTTTTTTACTAAAGTATTTTTACCAGTTTAATTAAATTGAATGAAAAAGACGAAGTGGTCTGTTAAAAGAAATTTAATTATAAAAGGTGTAATATATCTCTACATAATCACAATTTATGATACATATAACGCATCATAAATTAATAATATATTAATAATTTATTTTAGCTGCTATTACACGATATTGTACTTATTATACTCTAACTTATCATTATTTGAATCGTACATATTTTATTTACATCAAATTCAAAAGTTTTTCTGCTTATTTATTGTTACTCTTAAACATATTTGTTTTAAAATTTGCACAAATAATTTTACAATTATATTTATATTAGTTGTATGCTTATATCTTTGATAATTAAACTCATCTTTAACTATGTGTTCTATGTACTTCTGTTAAACAGATTACAAAAAGTCAGTAAAGTATCATAACGATCACATGAAGTGATCCCAACGATTTTGAATGATAGTCACGCCTAAACTATTGATTATTTTAAGTAAAAAAATTATTGAACATTCTTCAAATAATGTAAAATATTAATCAATTTTATGTTATATTAAATTTTAATTCAAACATCGTAAAAAGTTACTGAACCAAAATAAATAACACAAAAAGAAAATTTAGCCGAAACTTTCGTTGAAGTCACACAGATCCCCCACAGTGACCATTGAGAATTAATGTTCGCACAATGATATATTTTTCTGTTTATCACAATTATTTAATAATAAATCTTTCATTCACTTTTTTGTGTGTAATAATTTACTATCTTATGTAGTAATTTACTATTATATTAAATAGTTTAATTTATTAAATGTTGATTAATTTTTATTTTATATATCATTAAATAATTTGTACTTCTCTTTTATGTCTACTTTTATTTCTACACACAACGCTATGTTTATTCATTTTTCATTCTACAAGTATTATTTCTTATATTTCTGTGTATTGATAAGTATTGCCTGATTTACTTGTTTTTTCCTGCTTTACGAGATATCTCCTTATATCGTAAATTTTTGCGGACTATACTGACTGTTTATCCGCTTCGACCAATTGCGTCAGTCTCGGAGATTCCTAATTGACCAATCAAACGTTGATCGAAACTGGACAGTGCTCACTTCATATTTATCCTTGACGAATGTCAGTGTCTGTATCAGTCTATATCCTTCCTTCCTTTCCTTTTTCTTATTGTTAATCCCAAGAATGTTACGAGGCAAGGACAATCTTTGTGTTTTCAAAACAAATTCAATAATTAAACTGTCAAAATTTATAATCAGCTATTAATAATCTATAAAAATATTATGTCATAAGAAATTAAAACTAAATCTTCCACTGGTATTTTGCTCCTAAGTTAATTTTCTAAATAATAAAATATTCATATTCAAAATATATTGTTTTTAATTATAATTTATACTTAGAAAGTTATTATTACATTAAACACATATTAAATCGTATTTACTCAAATTTTAATATACAAAACTTTTCGAGATTTTATAATTTAATTGTAAATGTATAACTAATAATTACTAGTTGTATCATCAATGATAGGGTCATGACCTTACTACTGTTAAGATCGCTCCCCACTCTGATCTTCCACGTATTTCTCTTCTCCTCTTCGCGTCTTTATACTTTTTTTTCTTATCGTTTTCTTCCATTCTCTGTAAAATTAGGAGGAAGAGACGGGAGAGAGAGACGCATGCAGATTCTATAGTCGTTAATCGTCGTAGCAACTTATATCCGTCGTCAAATGCCTTGACATCGAACACTTGATATCCTTGTATTTCACGTGTCCCTCTTCAGTGATGGATTTACGTCTACCTTACCTGGCGAAATTCTGTGTTGTGATCTTTCTGATTCTCGAAGTGGCCTCTGTTCGATCCACAGGTAGAAAAAAATCAGAAATGTCGTTCATAATTGTTTCAAGTGTTATTCATCATCAAAACAATTGGATTATTTTGCATTGTTAGATAGCGTTCTTATTGCGTTATTGTTGTTGCAGTGGGTTTTAGCGGTTGTCGACATTATTATTAAATCGATGTATGTAAATTTTGAATACGTTTAAGAATGTATATTCATTATATAGTGATGTGTACAGTATTTCTTATAAAAGGAGGTTTTTATATTCTTTGATTCTGTTACTTATATTTTATTGAAATTTTTCGATTTTAAAGTTTTTATATTGGTAAACTTAAATTCTAAAAGTATGTTGTAAATTAATATATAAAATAGTGCGAAAATAATACATATGCTTAAGAGATAGTATACAAGGTAATATCTAAATTAATATAATTATATATTTTTACAGAGATATCTATGACTTTCTATAACGTTTGACTTGTATATTTTTCAGAGAATGACTCGAAAACGAAATACGTAAACGAAGTTCACCTTAGTGCGGGTATCGAGAACAATCCTTTTCTCCATCCATCAAACGGTAATGAAAATAAAAATCCATCCTTCGTATTGGATATTTTCTTTCCTGACAATCCCCTTTTAAAACTTATAAAATTGAATCAAGAGTTGAGACATTTCCTTCGCCAAAATCCGACACGCAAAGATCTTCCACATTATTACTACCACACAATATTATAACAACTGACACACGCTAGTGTTCAATACACCAGCATCAATTAATAATCATTTTACAGCTCATTCGTCTACTCCTACTCCAGTTTCAATCCAGAACCGGTTTGATTCCGATACAATCGATTCAGATCCCGATACAGAGCAGTCAGTATCAGAACGCAGTAAGTAAAATTGTATATTTCAAGAACTTGTAGGATTAAAAAAATTTACAGATATAAAAATTGCAGAATTTACTAAAGTACATATTTGTAATGTAACGGGCCATGCGCTTAATCACACTTTAGTCTGATAAATTCATTTTTGATGATTTATTTTTCTGTATATGTTCAAAAGACTTTTATATATGCAACATAAACCATAATAATCTATAAAAATAAATTTTAGAATGCCAGGAATATATAGAAGAAATTGCTGGCGTGACTTGGATATCTGCTCTGACTGGTTCAAAGTCAAACGCGAAGAAGGTGGTTAAAAATTGCGACGGGACTGCGAATCAATTGGTGGTCAATGGCGAGAAGGCCCAAGTCGGCGAGTTTCCTCACATGGTCGCTTTGGGTACACTTATTCCTGAGTTCGATCTGGCTTGCGGCGGCACATTGATTTCTCATACTTGGGTACTTTCCGCTGCGCATTGCACTCATGGAAACAAGTACACTTCTGTCATTTTTTTCCGCTTTAAACTAAAGAACTTAAGAATTCATACGAAAAAGACATTTCTATTATTGCTTTTCACTTGTCAGACATCATATCGATACAACGATAGATCAGATAAAATCTCAAAATTCCAAAATATTCTTCAAAACTATTTCCTCAGTGCTCCTTTAACGTGACACGATATCCCAGTCGACATAGTTCACTATATAATTGCTGTAAGTTTCAGTAAAACATTTTATATAATGTGAAAATTGCTATGTGTAGTTATTTTATAATTTCGTCCTTTTTCAAAAGTAATGATGAAGGTACATTTATATCGCATTTTATAATTAATTACTTTTTTATATAACGTATATATAGTTTAATATTTAAATTCTATATATTGAAGCACCACATACTTGTTATGTAAACAATATGTAGCATTAGCACATTTATATTAATATATAAAAGAAAGCAATAGATACAAGTAATTATGATATAAAAATCACTGAAATATTTATTATATAAAATATTATTCCCAAATTATATAGCAGTTACAAATTGTTTTGACTGGAATATTTTACAGCTTGAGAGAAGTTATAGAATTTTAGAAGTCCATTTTGATTTTGTAGTTCAAATACATTAGAAATTATTGATCAAAATATCTATAAAATTGATTTTGCAATTATTTATGAGAAATAACTAACGAAATTAATCCTTTATCATGTATCTTATTGCAGCGGTGGAGTAACTCACGCAAGGATAGGGTTTCACAAGTTAACGGATCCAGAAGGCATCACGGTTGCTATTAAACAGACTATAAGACATCCAGATTATAAGGCACCCGTGCTCTATGCGGACATAGCTTTGGTACGGCTCATGGAACCCGTCACTTTTGGCAGATTTGTTCGACCCGCGTGTCTTTATCAGGATTATTCTGTTCTACCTACAAATGCTTGGGTTAGTGGTTGGGGCACTACTGAATTCAGTAAGTAATCCGGCAATTTCTCACACGAAAACTTGAAATTTGCAGAATTGTAGGATTCTAAGAAAGATATAAGGCTCGTAAAGTTAAATGGTTTTGAAAATTTAGATGTCCAACAGATTTACATTTATTATGAATTTCTACTAAAAAATTCTATTAGAGGGAGAGCTTCATTATTAATTATAGATTTGTATAAGATAAGATCGATTTAAATTATGTCCTTTCAGGCGGAGAGGTGAGTGACTACCTGCAAAAAGCTAAACTGAGTCTGGTAGACAATTTACAATGTACACAAAAACACGGAACTTCCGAAAAAATTCCGTATGGAATTACACCGACTATGGTCTGTGCTGATAGTACTAAACATGACACTTGCCAAGGAGATTCTGGAGGTCCTCTGCAAGAAGTCCATCCTAGGAGCAAGTGCGTCTTCCAAGTGATCGGTGTCACCAGCTTCGGTGAAGGCTGCGCGACAGGAATTCCCGGCGTTTATACTAGAGTTTCCCATTATATTCAATGGATCGAAGAAAATGTCTGGCCAGAAGAACAGTAATCATTACTTATTCCACTTTTACAAAAGGTATAAAAATCCTTTATTAAATTATACTCAATCAATTATACTAAATCAAGTCACACAATTAATCATCAGTTAATTATCAAATAACTAGACAAATTAACTGAGGTCTAAGACATTTATGGCATTTGCAAATTTTTCTTTTCATAATTTTGTAATTTAATGTTTATATGCTATATAAAAATAATTTTGCAATTTCAGAAAAGTCGGCTTGTTCCAAAATTATTGCCTATTGAGAGAATTATAGATTGCAAGTGGCTATGCCATTTCAGTTGACTATGGTAATGCAGTTGAACAGTTTGTGATTCTGACTAAAATATTGAAACATAAAAATACAAAATTCGTACGAAGACATGTAATATACAATGTGGGACTAACGTTGACCTTCTGAATTTTTAAAATCAAGAGATTTTACTGTCGCAAATGATTTGCCATGAAGTAGCGTGAACAATAAGCCCATCGCCATAAAAGCTGAAGATTGATGACAATAAAATATGCCACCAGTTTCTGAGACAACGAATATTAAAGGATACATTAGATACATTTTTTGATAAATTTGACAATAAAAGTAATGAGAAAATAATGTATTTGATACAGAGCTAATAAATATTTATAAACAAAACAAAATTTGTAGTATTTATTATTAATTTCCAATTTCTTTTAAACAAAGTACCTTTTAAAATTAAATTTAAGAACATAAGCATTGAGAAGACGAGATTCTTAGCATAATCATGTTGTTACATCCAGCCTTAAGGAAGGAGTATTTATTTCAAAGGATACCTAGGATAAGGCAGGGAAAGTTGTTACAAAAACTGGTCCGAAGTCGCACAAATTTTGATAGAAACTCTTTCTCGGCTCTTCTTTGATTCCGTGTCTACATGCTCGTCTTAGGTAATGAGAACTTAGATAATGGGACCTGTGTATCGCTACACCGTGCCATCTAGTGTCGCAAATAAAATTATATATTTTTATCTTATATAACTATTAAATCGTATGTAAAAGAAAAGCCATTTCAAAGTAATTACATCAAAATGCAAATAAAAAGTTTTAATTTTTATTAAATTTATAAATACTGCGTTTATATATTTTTTTACCTTTGCACTTTGTGTTTAAAAACTTTAAAGATAATAGTTTCAAATTCAAAATTTTGTTTTTTAAATGTATGTGGTAATATAATTTGGTTCATAACATTTAAATATACACACAAGATGATTTTAAGCGTAACAACAAACTGTGAATATCAACTGGAGATAGAAGATTGAACACACACGTAATAAAAATTATCATCAGTAACAGAAATTAAATTAAAATTATTAATTAAAAGATAATTATTATTAAAAAGGTGTAACCATGTTATAGATACAATTATGAAACAAAATAAGTAACCACACATTATTAGTCCGTTTCTACAAAAAAATAACTACGACGTTACAAGTAACATGTTATTTCCCAATCCTGATTATTCCATCGGGCACAGAGTATAGAAACTGTTTTCCGCTGCCCGGATAGACTAATCAACTTTGAAAGATAAGATAATGTCAATTGAAAGCTTGATATTAACAGTGAAATAAATACAATGTAATAATGTAGTCATTTTTATCGTTTCATTTACAAGAGAACATTTAGATAAGTATCTCGCGTATTTTAGGGACTTTTAAATATCTTAATATCTCTCAATATTAGAATATAATGTTGTAAAAGTTATGTGATAACATATCAGGTGCCAATAGGTCAAAGAATTGAAATTTATTTTCTTCTTTGCAGTTCAAGATCGATTGATAATAAATATTTTTTTCTTTAATATTTTTTTCATTTTCAATTTATTTTATTATTCTACAAAACAAATATTTTTTAAATTAATTTACTTATTTAAAATTTAATTACTTAAAAAGTAAAAAAAAATTATTTAAAAAGATCAAAACACATTAAATTATTATTTAAATATGTATCATTAAATAAAAATCGTAAACTCGAAAGAGTTAGTAAATGTTGCTATTTCAGAAAGTATGTTGCTGTCTCAGAAAGTTTGCAAGTATATTTCACAATTTTTATGAAATGTTTCACTTTTCAGTTAAAATATTTTTGAGAGATATCTGAAAAATTTTGAAGCTGTAATGTAAAGACAAACTCATCGATATTTTTGATGAAGTCATGACCCTTGTTAGGAGGTCCTCACTCTGATCTCATACATGTACTGCTCTCCTCTTCGATTTTTTATACTCTTTTATTTATCATCTTCTTCCATTCATCTCTATCAAATTAAGAGGGAGAAAAATAGGAGAGAGAGAGAGAGAGACAGATTCCACTGCCGTTAATTGTCGCAGCAGCTTAAATTCGTCGTCGACTGCTTTGACATTCAATACTCGATATCCTTGTGTGTTTCTCACGCGTTCTTCTTCACTGATGGATTTGCGTTTCGACTTAATTGTGATCTTTCTAATTCTCGATGTGGCCTCTGTCCCAGTCACAGGTAGAAAAAAATTTTAAATTACCGTTGATAATCGCGTGTTATAATCAGGACAACTGAATTATTTTGTGTTATATATCGTTACATAAAAAATCTCATTTTTTATGTAACCCCATGAGACAAAATTTACTGAAGTTAGATCTGACAAATATAGTGACCAATATATAGGTTCGCGTTGTCAGATCCAATGCCTTGGAAATATTGCTTGTAGGAACTACAAGAATAAATAAGGCTGTAAAGATTAAATGTCACGAAATTATAAATGACATTAAAAGCCAATACAAAATAGTCGTATATGTGCATAAATTTATTACAAAAGAAATAATAATAATAAACTCTAATTTTTTGGCATATTCAGCATTAAGAGCGATATAAATTTAATATTGAATAAGTTTAGATAAATTGTACAAAAACTATTGAATTAAATAAGCCAAATTGTAACTTAATAATTATTGTGTCAAAAATGTAAAATATTCATAATGCAAAGCGACGGTCTTGAGAAAATACTATTATTGAACACAATATACACAATACAGGTATATTTATGCTTGCCAAATAGCAAAGAGAGGAAGTATCAAGTTCTTATATATAATTCAGAGTAGGGGTCAAAGAGTTCAATGTCATTTCGCAAATTTAGATCTTGTTTTTATTTGCGTACGTCATTTCAGAGATTAATCTTTTCTTAAGATCTTTTTCTCCTCTAAGATTTTTAAGTTGTTCTAATTGAAGTCATGTAATGACAATTCGGTGACTCAGTGATTATCGAATGTCGATCCGATTGAATATTGATTTCCTGTTTATGTGATTTCTATGTTCACTGATTTTCATTTTTAGTAATCTTTCAGTTTGACCGACATATAACGCATTGCAATCTTTATAATTAATCTAAACTTATTCAATATTAAATTCATATCCTTTTTACTGATATTCAAAAAGTTTATCATTGTTATAAATTATTTTAATATAATGAATTATTTTACATGCATATGTAACTGTATTGATTCTTTATAATTTCATTGCTTGTACACTGAAAAAAAATTTTTTATGTTCAAGTAAATCTATTTATTTAACGTCATTTTCTTGATAAAAAAAAACATTTCCTAAGTTTAAAAATAAATTATTTTATATTAGCTAATATTTATTTAAATTAAGGAAATGATATTAAATAAATATATTTACTTGTACATAAAAATTTTTTTTAATGTAGACTATCCAAAACACGATTTGTGATGTAACCAAGAGCATCTTTGTGCTAAAACCTATGGCTTGATCAACCCGTTTGCTACATCTAACTTCGTTAAATCTTTTTATTATAGCATTACATATAAAAAATAAGATTTTTCAAGTAAAACTCACGACATCAGAAAATATGAAAAGAAGAATAATAATTACATGTGTCATTCAGCCAAACATATTACATATATCAGAGATAAGGTTCAGAAAGATAACTAGAATGTGAATCAATGCTTGCGAGCGCGTATTCGAGTATGGACGATAAAATTGTGTTTTTTAATCCTTTTACATCTTGAATGACTTGAGTATTTATAATCATTGTATTCATCTTGAGCTACCATCTATCATCGTAGATTTTCAAAATTGGCATTTTCATTTTAAAAAAGTGAAGATAACCATATCTTTTAGGCGTCCCCACTTAGAAAAAAACGATGTGATCAAAATATAATATGTCTCTCTCAAAACTGTTCCACTTTTGTCTGAAATATTTCATTGTATCATCAATAATTTCGGAGAAAATTAATTGAATTGATTAATAAATCATAGAAACTGAGACCAAATTAAAATGAGCATATCTTGGATCTCATTTAATATCAATTTGTTTATACAATTTGACAGGATGTTTCGGCCTAACTTAGTCCTCTTCAGTCGTCTATTCTATTACATAAATAATAATAAACTTATAACTAAAATTTTATAACTAAAAAATTCCTAATTAAAACGGGACTGATTGTGAGACAAAGTGTTGAGATACATTCGGTCGCATTCTTTACTTGCACTATAGATTTAAATCACCATATGTTCAAATTATAAAATTCTAAGTTAGTCAAATTTCAGTGATTCTTCGTTTGATCGTGAGAATCTCTTATATGGATTGATTAAAATGGGACACACTATATCTCATTTTATTTATTTTTATTTATTTATACAAATATTTGTTTCTTTATAATTTTTGGCTTGTATATTTTTCAGATAATGGCTCGAAGAACTCAAACAAAATTCAACTTAATTTGGGATTCTCAAACATTCATTTGCTCCAACAGTCGAACAGCAATGAAAATAAAAACTCATTCCAGTCACTACAGGCTTCTAATATTATCTACAATTCCGATTTAAATTTTAATTATCTTCATTTCCTTCAACAGTCAGACAGCAATGAAAATAAAAACTCATTCTATTTACCTGCTTCTAATTCTATCTACAATTCTTTTTTAAGTTCTAATAATCTTTTATTATTTAACCCTATTAAAATTTCTTCAAGAGTTGACGCCCCTAGTTCGACCCCAAAATCTGTTATACAAAGCACATCACAAGGATACAACTATACAATATTATCTAATGCACCAATAGATACATTCAATAGGTACATCAACATCAGTTAATTATAATCTTACGACGTCTCGTACGCTTATTCAGTCTAAAACTCATCTTCCAAGGTCAGTCCAGAACTCGTCTTCCATAATGTCCAATCCAGTAAAAACAATATCAGAACGCAGTAAGTAGAATTTACTCAAGTACATATTTATAACGTAAGGCCATGCATTTAGATACACTTTAGTCCGATAAATTCATTCTGTAGATTTATTTATTTATTTTTTTTATATTCACACACAACAGATGTTTACTTAAATATACGACATAAACCATAATATTCTATAAAATAAATTTTAGAATGCCAAGAATATGTGAAAGAAATTACGGGATTCACCAGGACATCATTGCCGACTGGTCCATTATCGGTCGAGTTACCTAAAGAATTCCTCATACTAGGTGGCAAAAAGGCTCGACCTGGCGAGTTCCCTCACATGGTCGCTCTAGGCAAATGCACTCCTGAGTTCGACCTCATGTGCGGCGGCACATTAATTTCGCATATTTGGGTACTTACCGCTGCGCATTGCACTTATGGAACCAAGTACATTTCTATTATTTTTTAGTTTTAAATTACTTAAAAACTCAGAAAAAAAAATCGTCAAACACAATAATTTAATAACCGGTCTAATTTCGAGCCGAAATCGTTCCTATTATTTTTCATTTGTTAAACATTATATCCAATGTAACGATAGAATAAAATCTCGAAATTCAATAATATTCCTCGGGATTAATTTCTTAGTGTTTTTTTGATGTGATACAATTCTATATTTTGAGAGAAGTTATAGATTAATTTTAAAAGTTTATTAAATTTTTAAATTTAAATTGCAAATCTAAAAAAGAATCTATAAGATTAATATTGCATTTATTTATAGAATAGTAAAGTTAATTCTTTACATTGTATTTTCTTGCAGTGGTGGTCCAACTCACGCAAAGATAGGCTTCCACAGTTTAACGGACCAAGAAGGTATCACGTTTGCTATCAAACACACTATAAGACATCCGGATTATAATCCACCCGCGCTATATGCAGACATAGGTCTAGTACAGCTCATGAACGCTGTCACATTTAGCCATGTTATTCGACCTGCGTGTCTTTATCAGAAATATGATATTAAAGAAAATAATGCTTTGGTTACTGGCTGGGGTGTCACTGAATTTTGTAAGTAATCCGGTAATGTCTCACACAAAAATTTTAAAGCTACAGAATCATAGAATTCTAAGAAATACTTGTGGAGATAAGTGGTTTTGAAAATTTAGATATCCAAAACTATTATATTTATTAAGAACTTCTACCAGGGAATTTTTCTAATAGATGCAAAGCCTTTCATTATTAATTAAAGATTTGTATAAGATAATATCGATTTAAATTAAATTATGGACTTTTAGACGGAGAGGTTAGCAATCATCTGCAAAAAGTACGTCTGGATTTGGTAGACAATTTAGTGTGTACACAACAGCACAACATTTCCCAAGCAGTTCCGCGTGGTATTACATCGACTATGATTTGTGCTGGCGATCATAGCGGTAAAGCCGACTCTTGCCAAGGAGATTCCGGAGGTCCTCTGCAAATAGTCCATCCTGATTTCAAGCTTTTGTTCCAAGTGATCGGTATTACTAGCTTCGGTCAGGGTTGCGCGGTACTTAATGTCTCTGGCGTTTATACTAGAGTGTCCCATTATCTCTCATGGATCGAAAAGAATGTCTGGCCAGAGGAATAGTAATCGTAACTTATTTGACTTTTACGAAAGGTAGAAAAATTATCCTTTATGAAACTATAAGACTTAACTGAATAAGGTATTACACAATTAGTCATCAAATAACTAATTAATCAAATTAATCAAGGTTTAAAAAATTCAAAAAGATGTTCGTTTTATGTAAGAATAATTTTGCAATTTCAGAAAAGTCGCCAATTATTGCCTATCGAAAAAATTAATGCAAATGACAATTGTAATTATAATTGTACATAGGCCACTTTAATTAACAATGGTAATGCAGTTGAACAAACTTTGATTCTCACGAGAATATTAAAACATAAAAATAAACATAAAAAATTCGAACGAAAGCAAATATGCAAGACTAACGTTGATCTTTTGAACTTTAGAAATCAAGATATTTTAGTGAACGGTTTGCCACGTAATGGCGAGAATAATAAACCAGTCGCCGTAAAAGCTGAGGATTGATGGAAATAAGATAAGCCACTAGTTTCTGCAACAACGAATATTTAAGTACATTATGAGGATATATTAGAAATTGAATGAATTTGATGATGAAAATAATAAGAAAATAATGTATTTGATACAATGCTAATAAATATTTACAAATAAAACACAATTTGTAGTACCTATTATTAATTTCCAATTAATAATTAATCCATTAATTTGACCTATTGGTATCTGAATATTATATATTATGGTTTATGATATCAAATTCTATATCTTAATATCAAACTTTCGTAGATTTCTCTTTAATCAAATATATTTCGAAATATTGCAAAAAATTAATTCTTTAACCATATTTGTTAACAATTTTTAAATCTATTTTCTATCAAAATTACGAAAGATAACATTTTTTACTAAGTTTCGTATTTTTTCCAGTTTAATAAATGAAAGAAAAAAATTGAGTAATTTGTTAAAAGAAATTTAGTTATAAACGTTCTAATACATCTTTGCTCATTCATATGTATAATGTATAATGCAACATAAATTAATAATCTTTTCTGGCTATTTTTGTTGTTATTCCCTGTTGCTTTGTATTATGTTTTTATGTTTAATGTATTAATGTCTCTCAGTCGTACATATTTCATTTTGTATAAAACTTAAAAGAAGTATAGGTTTTTTCGCTTATTCATTGTTAATTTTAAATACATTGACTTTAAATCTTGCACAAATAATTTAGTAGTAACATTATATTTATTTATTATATTTATTTATATTTATATTTATATTTATTCGTTTTGTAGGCAAATAATCTCTCATCACTAACCACATCTTCACAATGACATTTTCGTAATGAATGGATTACAGAAAACTATTTACATGAGTCTTCGACAAAGAATATCATTAACAATTCAAGAAAAAAGATTAGATCTAATAAAAGAAATCTAAAGATTGGTTTTAAAAAGTAAGAATTAAAAGTTTTTTAGATAGACCTAAAATGTTAAATAGCGATTAAAATACAAATAATATAAATTACAGATAAAAAACTAATTAAACGAGAGAAGCAATAAATATATTAAAAGTAATATCATGTAAATAGAATTTCTAGTCAGAAAAAATAAATAAAAAAAGTTAAATTTTTATTAGCAAAACCAATTAAACTTCGCTCATTATTTAATATGTTGACTATGTTAAGCATTTTGCCTTCGGAAGACTCATATTTCTCCAATGTTAAAATAAAAGTAATTTCGATTTCAAAAAGAAATAGGAAAATAATAATAATTAATAAAAATTTTTATTTAGCATATAAATATTTATATTTATTTTCGACAAATATATCATTTTCGAATTATTTCATCGTCAAAATTTGTCAATTATCTTTATAATGTATTTAAATGTTTATAAAAATTGATGACACATCATATTTCCATAAATTTATCGGTTCTTATGGCGATATGTATACGTGACGAACTATTAACAATACCTCTTGATTTCTACAATTCAGAAGATCGATGTCAGTCCCAAAATTGTATTGCTTTCTTATGAATGCTCCATTCATACTTTTTCATATTCTAATCAGAACCACAGACTGTTCAACTGCATTACCATTGTTAATTAAAGTGGCCTATATATACAATTATAATTACAATTGCCATTTGCAATAATTTTCTCGAAACGCATTACAAAATAATGTGTAGAGAAAAATTTGCAAAAGAAATAAATTTTTTAGACCTTGATTAATTTGACTGACTAGTTATTTGATAACTAATTGATGACTAATTCTGTAAGACTTGGTTTAGCCAAGAACAATTTAATAAAAGATAGTTTTTATGCCTTTCATAAAAGGTTCCTTTGCGAATAAGTTACGATTATTGTTCTTCTGGCCAGACATTCTTTTCGATCCATGAGAAATAAGGTGATACTCTAGTATAAACGCCCGGGACATCAAACATCGCGCAGCCTTGACCGAAGCTAGTGACACCGATCACTCGGAAAAAGACGGTCACTTGGAAAGAAGGACGATATATAATCTTAAATTGCACTATTTGCAAAGGACTTCCGGAATCTCCTTGGCAAGAATCCTGTTTGCCGTTACGATGACCAGCACAGATCATAGTCGGTGCAATACCATACGGAATTGCTTGGGAAATGTTGTGCTGTTGTGTACACACTAAATTGCCTACCAAATCCAGACGTACTTTTTGCAGACGATTGCTAACCTCTTCGTCTAAAAGTCCATAATTTAATTTAAATCGATATTATTTTATACAAATCTTTAATTAATAATGAAAGGCTTTGCATCTATTAGAAAAATTCCCTGGTAGAAGTTCTTAATAAATATAATAGTTTTGGATATCTAAATTTTCAAAACCACTTATCTCCACAAGTATTTCTTAGAATTCTATGATTCTGTAGCTTTAAAATTTTTGTGTAAGACATTACCGGATTACTTACAGAATTCAGTGACACCCCAGCCAGTAACCAAAGCATTATTTTCTTCAATATCATATTTCTGATAAAGACACGCAGGTCGAATAACACGGCTAAATGTGACAGTTCGTGAGCTGTACTAGACCTATGTCTGCATATAGCGCGGGTGGATTATAATCCGGATGTCTTATAGTGTGTTTGATGGCAAACATAATACCTTCTTCTTAGTTCGTTAAACTACTGGCTATC
Organism: Solenopsis fugax; assembly: GCA_003595255.1. Classification (NCBI taxonomy): domain Eukaryota; kingdom Metazoa; phylum Arthropoda; class Insecta; order Hymenoptera; family Formicidae; genus Solenopsis; species Solenopsis fugax. The sequence goes on from QKQZ01028027.1 coordinate 24,614, forward strand.
CTTGCGTGAGTTGGACCACTGCTGCAAGAAAATTCACTGTAAAAGTCTTAATTTTACTGGTTATTCCATAAATAAATGCGACATTGATCTTATAGATTTGAAATTTCTAATCTATTTTGAACTCAAAAAATCAATGTATTTTGAAAATTCTATAACTTCTTTCAAAATATAGAATATATTGTGTCATGTCAAAGAAACACAAGGAATTAATCTTGAGGAATATTATGGAATTTCGAGATTTTATTCTATCTATCGTTGCATTCGATATGATATTTGGCAAATGAAAAATAATAGAAATGATTTTTCGGAATTTCTAAATAAGTTAAAGCAAAAAGATTGCAGAAGTGACTTGTTCCCATAAGTGCAATGCACAGCGGTAAGTACCCAGATATGCGAAATTAACGTGCCGCCGCACATCAGGTTGAACTCAGGAGTGCGTTTGCCCAGAGCGATCATGTGAGGGAACTCACCAAAATAGGTCTCGGTGCCACCGATTGCGTGACATTTGCCATCGTCTTTAATCATTTGGACCGACGGTGAAGTAGTCGACAGTGGTGATAACGAGGAGTAACTCGCTACTTCTTTTAATACATGTTTCTGACATTCTAAAATTTTATAGATTATGTTATTATATGGTTTATATTTTAGTGTATACAATTAAGATCTGTTGTGTGAATATATTAAGAAAATTGAACATATAGAATGAATTTATTGGACTACATTGTGTCTAAATGCCTATTATATTACAAATGCGTATTCTCTAAATCTGAATCAGTGAAATCTTATTAATTCGCAATGCCATACTTATAATCATCAATGGTTGTTTACTGTATTATCAGTGATTCTGTTTAAGAGGAGAATAATCTCACTAATTCGAATCAGTATATTATCACTGAAAGACAGTGCACTGATTGATATAGTTATAAGTATACCACTGAAATTAGACTGTTCATTGTTTTTCAATGAATAATACTGTGATTTAGATTTAGAAGGTAGTTGAGTAAATTTAAACATTTTTACATTTATTGTACCTGTAACTTTTTCTTAATCCTAGAAAAGTTCTTGAAATATCCAATTACATCTTATTTACTGCGTTCCGATATTCTTTTTACTTTACGGGACTTTTTAGGAAACAAGTTCTGAAATGAGATTGGAAAACGAATTTTAGAATGAATAAGTGTACGAGATGCTAGAGTGTAAGATCATTATTAACTGATACTGATGTATTGCATATATTTAATGGTGTATAAGGTGTTATTGTATGGTAGGATGGTAATGATGTAGGTCTTGTCGTAACAGATTTTGATGAACTATTAGGAGCTTCAATACTTGAATCGGTTTCAATAGAATTCAATAAAAGATTATTATAATTTAGAAAGGAAGTAGAGATAGAATTAAAAGCCTGTAGAAAAAATAAAGAGTTTGTATTTTTATTGCCGTCTGACGATTGGAAGAAATGATTGTTCAAGGTTCCTGAACTAAGTTGAACTTCGTTTGAGTTCTTCTTCGAACCATTATCTGAAAAGTATACAAAGTTATAGAAAGACAGATATTTCTATAAGTAAACAGAATGACATATTTTAATTAATCCATAATCAATTTCCTCCGAAATTATTGATGAAACGATTCAGATGAAAATGGAATGGTTTCGAGAGGGACGGATTTTGTTCACGTTGTTTTTTTCTAGATAGATGCGCCAAATAGATATGATCATTTCCACTTTTAAAAAATAAAACTTCCTATGTTCGAAAATCTACGATAGTAGCCGAAGAAAAATACAATGATTATAAACACTCAAAGTCATTCAAGTGTACAGATATAAAAAGATTGAACAACTTTATCATCCATACTTGAATGCGCGCTCACGAGCATTGGTATACATTTTAATTCTTTTTTTGAATCTTACCTCTGATATGATATTTAGCTGAATGACATACAATTATTATTCTTTTCATCTTAAAAAAATGAGATTTTTCAAATTTTATCGATATCTAATAATTCATAATAATTCCATTTGGTGATGTGTAACACTTGAAATGATATCAACAAATTTTTTCTACCTGTGACTGGAACAGAGTCCACATCAAGGATTAAAAAGATCGCAATCAAATCGAAGCGCAAATCCATTGATGAAGAAGGATGCGTAAGAAACATAAGAATACCGTATTCGATGTCAAGGCGTTTGACGACGAATTTAAACTGTTTCGATAATTAATGGCGATACGCGTGTTTCTCTCTCCTTCCTAATTTTACAAAACATGAAAAAGGCGATAAGTAAAATATAAAAATATAAAAAGACAAAGAAGAGAACAGAGCATGCGTAAATTCAGAATGGGAATTTCGTGACAGAGATCATGAAAGATATCAATATTGTAGTTTTTGCAATATCTATATAGCACCGAAATTTTTCATTTTTATTTCAGAAATACATTAACTGAAAAATGAAACATTTCATAAAAATTGCAAAATATATCTGCAAAATTTCTGAGATAGCTCTGAAATAGTAAAATGTTCGGGACTTTTGTACTTGAAATCTTGTAGAAGTTACTGTGAGGCTACTAAAAAAATTTGCAACCTTTCTGAAATATTATCAAAAAAAGTTATTAAAAATCTGGACTGATTCGATAAAATATAACGACATATGATCAAATCTGAGCAGATATGGTTAAATGTAAGCTGTCAAAGACTAAATTTGTCCCCAGATTTGCGCAGACAAAAAAGTCATATCTGACCAAATATAATTTGAGATATAATTTATCCAAATCATAGGCGTCTTGATAGAAATCGTTCTTGGTTAGATAAAATATAGACAGAAATCGATTATAAAAGTAAATATTTAAGAACTACATGTTATTACGCAAAACAATAATTCTAGAAAAATATGAAGTTTGTCTGAAGGATCAATTTGCCTAACATAAGCCACACACGAGTGGGTAAAAAAAGGCCTTATTGATCCTCCTCCATTTGACTTTATAATTTTTTTCTAAGAAAACAAAACATGTTATTATTCTTTATGCAGTCACATATGTAATGCATAATCATAACTTAATAATTTTTCCGTCTATCTTTGCTGTCATCTCATTATATCATATTATTGTATTATGTCAATTTGTCTAACTTTTTAATATTCGAGTCGTACATATTTTATTTTCTATAAAACTTAATAGAAATAAAAGTTTCTCTATTTATTGCTACCTTTTAACATATTGATTTTAAATCTTGCATAAATAATTTGGCAATTATGTTGATCGCATGCTTTTCCTAAGCAATTAAGCTCCCATCTATAATTATATGTTTTGCAACTGCAATATTGTTAGGTATGCTCCCCATTCTAATCTTCTATGAGCTCTTTTTCCTCTTCGACTGCCAATGCTGAAATAAGATATGTCACGTGCACTATAGATTTTCAGCACTGGCAGTGAATATCGGCATGCAATCTTCGTCTCTTTCTACTTTCATTAGTCCTATCATCTTCTTCCTTTTTCTGTAAAATTAGGAGGGGAGAGATGGGAGAGGGACAGGCATGCAGATTCCATCGTCGCAGCAGCTTATCTCCGGCAAGTGTCCATTGAATATTCGATATTCTTGTGTATCTCTCACGCGTCTCTCTTTATAGTGATGGATTTTCGTTTCGGTTTGGTTGCAGTCTTCTTGATCTTTGATGTAGCCTTTGTTCGATCCACAGGTAAAAAGAATTTAGGATTATCTTTGATAATTGTTTAAGTGTTACTCATAATCAAGACAAGTGAATTATTTTGCGTTGTTAGTGTTATTGCATTATTATTGTTATTTGTGGTATTAGGGACGTTATTATTAAATTCAAAGTAATCTATACGTGTACAAGAATGCATATAAAGAGAATGAATATTCATTAAACAGCGATATCTGGATAAAATTATAAAAGATTTTAAATCCTCTGATTTTGACATTTGAGTTCTCTTATATGTTCAAATATACATTCACATACTTAAATTCTAAGAATTTATGTTGCAAATTAATATATAAAAAAAGCAAAGATATTATATAGATGTACAATTATACATATTTATAAAAATTTCTATCTCTTTCAGTAATTTTTGGTTTGTATATATTTTAGATAACGGCTCTTCGAAAGAGGATTCAAACAAAGTTCAACGTAATTCGGAAATTTCGAATAACCCTTTCTTACAATCGTCAAACAACAATGAAAATAGAAACCCAGTCTTGCCAAATGACTTTGCATCACAGGCTTCCGATATAGTCTTTCCTGATAATAACTATCACTATAATTATAACTATAACTATACCTATATCTATAACATTCCCTTTCCTAATAGGAACAATAATTTATTCCTGCAAAATAATATTGCATCAGAGGCTCCCGATATAGTTTTTCCTGATTATATATATAACTATAATACACCAACATCTAATACACCTAATACACCATTACCTACTATTCCAATATTTACTAAACCAGTATCATTGGATAATGATTTTACAACATCTCGTACGTCTACAACTCCTCCTACAACTCATCCTTCAATCTCAAACTTATCTCAAGATCTGCTACCCATGAGAACAATGATATCAGAACGAAGTAAGTAAAATGTGTAATTCAATTTCTAGAATTTGTAGAATTAAAAAAATGTTCTAGATATAAAAATAGAATAGTATACACACAATATAACAATATATAATATAAGAAATGTAAAAATGTAAAAGACTAAGAATTTACTCAAGTACACGTTTATAATGTAGTAGGCCAAACGTTTAGACATCTAATGCATAATACATTTTTCTTTATATATTTACAATGAACTATTAGTAATATTTATTGTTATACTCTAAAATATTTCAGAATGCGAGGAATATGTGAACGAAATTGTGGGTAATGCCTCGATAACATCTTCGACTAGTTCATTTTTGGATGAGCTTGGTGCATGTGAGACTACATACAGTTTAATTACCTTCGGAATCACGGTGGTCGGTGGCGAGGAGGCCCGGATCGGCGAGTTTCCTCACATGGTTGCTCTGGGTAGATTCAATTCTGATAAGTTCAATCTAATGTGCGGTGCCACGCTGATTTCGCATACCTGGGTACTTTCCGCTGCGCATTGCACTCATGGGCCAGAGTACGCTTCTATCATTTCTTTAAATTCTTTTCCTTTCCCTCTACCAATGATTTTATTGTATGCAAAGAGAGATGGGACAAAAATCTCGAAGTTAAAAAATATTCTCAAGACTAATTCGTAGTGTTTCTTTTTTATAGGACATAATCTCTATTTTAAGAGAAAGTTACAGAATATTAGAAGTCCTTGTAGTTCAAACATATTAGAGAAATTACGAATGTTATAAAATCTACAAAATCGATCTTGCAGTTATTTATGAGATAACTAACAAAGTCAATTCTTTCCAATGTATCTTCTTAGTGGCGGTCCAACTCACGCAAGGATAGGCATTCACAACTTAACAGAAGAGACAGGCGTCACAATTGCGATAAAAAATATTACAAGACATCCGGATTATAATCCATCCACATTTTATGCCGACATAGCTCTGATACAACTCATGAACGCCATCACGTTTAGCACATCCATCCGACCTGCGTGTCTTTTTCAGCAATATAATACCGTACCTAAACGAGCTTGGGTTAGCGGCTGGGGCAATACTGAATTCAGTAAGTAATCCGGCAATTTCTCGCACAAAAACTTGAAAGCTATAGAATTGTAGAATTAGAAGAAAGATTTATAGAACTAAATAAATTTGAAAATTTAGATGTCCAAGGCTATTTATTAGGAACTTCTGCCAAGGGATTCCTCTGGATGCAAAACCTTTCATTTTATAGGGATAAAAGATTTGTGAATAAGATAAGAGTTGATTTTTAAAATTAAATTATGTGCTTTTAGGTGGAGAGATAAGCAATACATTACAAAAGGCTACAGTGGATCTGGTAGACAATTTGTTATGTACGACAAACTACAACAGTTCTATAAAAGTTACGGATGGCATCACATCGAATATAATTTGTGCTGGCGATTCTCGTAACTGGGCCAAGGATACTTGTCAAGGAGATTCCGGTGGTCCTCTACAAATAATACATCCTGATAATTCTTGCATTTACCAAGTGATGGGTATCACCAGTTTCGGTAAAGGCTGCGCAACGTTAAACATCCCTGCAGTTTATACTAAAGTGTCCCATTATCTTCAGTGGATCGAAGAAAATATTTGGCCTCAAGGACAATAATCGCAATTAATTCGACTTTTACGAAGGATGTAACAAAGTTGTATTTTACAAATATTATACAGTTATCAGTTAGTTGTCAAAGTACTAATCAATCAAATTTATTCAAGATCTAAGTAATTTATAGCATTTGCAAATTTTTCTGTATGTATACAGAGAAAAAGATTTCATTGGAATATTAGTATTCCTATTTATTTGATTAAAAGTTGTTTCGTTGAAATGCTTATAGAAAACATTATTTGTTTAAATAAAAATGTTGTTTTATTCAAACAACATCTATTATTTGACGAAAAAAACAATATTACAATATTATATTTCGATTATATTTAGACAATTTTTAAACTACAAAAACTTAGCAGCGCTTTTGTAATTTGAACATTTTTCATTTTAATAAAACTTCTTCGAAACTTCTCCGTCCCCGGAGCGCGAGTTTCGCGTAGGTCGGTCCCGGTTACGATAAGCTGTCAGCTAGGGCGACTTATTAGGGACGGCACGGGCCGTCCCCGTGGGGCGAGTTTCGCGTAAGTCGGTCCCGGTTGCTACTACCATTGTAGATGATGTTTAACAATTTCAAACGCAATCGCGTCGCGAGAGCCATTGTATTGATTAAATAAATCAAGTCCGAAATTAACGTTTACTAAATATTTATTATAATTTTAGTTTATACGCGTGATAATGTGCATTTGATAAGAAAATGAAATATCGATTGATTAAAGATCAATGTTGAAAGAAAAATTTATTTCATTTCTCTATAATTCAAATAAATTTCATTATTTTTCATGAATATAGAAATTTTACTTTAAATATAAAAATTTACGAAACTAATAGTTAAGAAAAAATAAATAATCAAGTACAAATTATTAAACGTTGACTGAGATAATCTAAGGCTTATTTTTTGTCGATTGGTCGTTTCGAATATTAAATCTCACCTCGAGAACTTGAGAAATTTATAGTGCAAGATCCAAAAAGTATGAATTTTCCATGTAATAAATTATTATTATTATTATTACATTAGGCGTTTCATGCTTTCGAACAAACTCAGTTTGAATACCGAAAAACTATTATAAATGAAAAATAAATATTAAACTTTAATATCAAACTTTTATGTAAAGTTGATATGAAATTAAATAGCTTTAATGCGATTGTTATAAAACAATTTTCTGTTAAGCGTGATAATATTTATTGGATCTCGTGCCATTCCATTTTAACGGTGTGAATCGATCGATATGCGTATATGGATAGATTGTAAAAGTTTAGGCTAAAATTGGCGCGTTACGAAAATACAATTTTTACAATTTTTTAATTAATCATTATTAGAAATTCTGATATATTGTATAAAATTTACTGCGTAACAGAAATATAAGAGACGTTTCTTTATTTGCAACTACGTTACATGCTGTTACAGGAAACACTTTTCACCAAGATTATATTTTTGCACCAATTTAAGTAATATTTAATCCTGGAAAGGAAATGGAAGGAAAGGAAAATAACACTCAGTATTTGTTACTCTGTAACAAATATTATCAAATACATTCTCTCGAAAATTGCGCGAAAATTGCGCGTATGGAAAGAAAAGATCGAGTTCTAACAAATTGTTTGAAAAAGAATAAATTACAAATTATTATTTTTTTTATATTAAAAGAATATTCAGTTCTAACGGAAATAAATTACACATTATTTTCAGTTATTGTAAAAAAGAGCGATTATTTAGTTCCAACGTATTGTTTAAAACGATAAATTGCATATTATTTTCTATTATATTAAAAAAGAGTATTTAGATAGATTCTGTAGGATAATCTCGCAGGTCTCGAACTCGTCGACTCGGGTAAAAGAGGGACGGTCTGCTGACTCGCTAAAGCGTAAACTTGGCGCGAGTCGCGATCGCGCCTCTTGATAATATGATTTTAATTACTTGTATTATAAAAATAATTTTGTGGACTAATGAATAAGGAATGCCACCACAGTTTTGCAACAACATTTAAATATTTTTTGAGGATAATTGTGATAAACGTAGCGTAAGAATTGCGCGTCTGCTCTCTGTGTTAAAGATCTAGGTTCAAATCCACCCAGGATATATCACCTAGATTTTTCATTGACCACTTTTCAGAAAACAATGTCAAATCAATTTAAAGTATTTTATAATTTTAAAAATTGAAGTTAAACGCAGTTAACAAAGATGTCATATTGATTTAAAGTTTAATTAATTTTATATGAGTGAAATCACCGGTGATATTAGTACACCGTGGTTTAATTAATGTGTATTTCATAAGTATTAATACTTATGAAATACCAATTGGTTATTGATAGATTAATGTATTTCATTAATAAATTAACTTTAAATATTAATTATTTGCAAAACCAGACGTTTGCTGTCCTTTCTACTCCAATTGCCCTTGTAATCGGACACTGGAAAGAAGTCTCCAAAACCGGATTGTCCGGTTGAAAACTGGACGGTTGACACATGCACGACAAGTTTTCCTTAATGAACGGAACTTATAAGACAGAAATTCATCAAACCGACGTATTCTTGTAATGCAAGCAATAAGAAAATACGTAAATATGGGTACATGTAGATATGTAAATATACTAACGCAATAAAATTGCTTAGTTACTTGCTTCTCATTTTCATATCTTTTTATTTTTCTTGCCTATCGTCTTCTTCCATTTTCTTTAAAATTAAGGCAAACCCAGCGAAAATGAATTCGAATTAATTGAAAATCCAAACAGCACACAATACTTATAAAATATTTACAAAGTATGTATTTCTAATAATTATTTGAATATTTTATATTTATACGACAATATTTCGTAAACATTTTTGTAATCTTAGATTGAACAAATCATAAAGATTTATTATAAGTATCACATAAAAAATATTTATAAAATATGTATAAAATATTACTATAAATATTAATCTTTTTTTATTTACCATAAATGTTATATAAAATATCTATATTTTAATACATTTTGAATAGAGATTTTATGATTTCTTTCCTTCGTGTACATAAAATATCTATAAAATATTTATATAATATATAAAAAAGTAAATAGTAATAAATATTTATAAATATTTATCATAAATATTCTGTGCTATTTAGGAATTGTAATTCATTTTTATTTTTTTTTCTCATCCGAGTTCGCGCTTTAGAGTCTTAGAGTATTTTTGGATTGAAATATGAAATGCTCATAATTTTGAATTCGGATGGATTCATGTTCCCATTATATTATTTTTGTATTGAAATGGATTCGAAAAATCTGAAAAGCGAATTTGAAAATGTCGAAATGAACTCATTTCTATCTATTTCAAATCAATTTTGTTTACTGGGAAACACAGACTCTTGCATAACGCATAATACATAACCCGAGAAAACATTTTCAGGTCTGATCATACAGGCTGATTATAATCATATCTAAGTCATGTACAATTAGGCCTCATGTATTAAAATTATATATCGTACCATATGATATGATATACTCAGATAACCAAGCGAGCTTTAGCATATCAGACAAATTAATGCATATCACATTATATAGGATGTCCGAGAAATTTTATAAACAAAAAATTGTGAAGATTAATCAGGTCAAACTGGAAACAACTATATATATATATATATATGTGTGTGTGTGTGTGTGTGTGTGTGTGTGTGTGTGTGTGTGTGTGTGTGTGTGTGTGTGTGTGTGTGTGTGTGTGTGTGTGTGTGTGTGTGTGTGTGTGTGTGTGTGTGTGTGTGTGTGTGTGTGTGTGTGTGTGTGTGTGTGTGTGTGTGTGTGTGTGTGTGTGTGTGTGTGTGTGTGTGTGTGTGTGTGTGTGTGTGTGTGTGTGTGTGTGTGTGTGTGTGTGTGTGTGTGTGTGTGTGTGTGTGTGTGTGTGTGTGTGTGTGTGTGTGTGTGTGTGTGTGTGTGTGTGTGTGTGTGTGTGTGTGTGTGTGTGTGTGTGTGTGTGTGTGTGTGTGTGTGTGTGTGTGTGTGTGTGTGTGTGTGTGTGTGTGTGTGTGTGTGTGTGTGTGTGTGTGTGTGTGTGTGTGTGTGTGTGTGTTAATAATGCATACGCAATTTATTACCATGTAAGGTAATGCATAGTTCTACAAGTTGTAGAACTATACACTACATACTTATTCATATAATGATATATATATAATGATATACAATTTTATACGATTACGAAATCATATACAATCATGTATTATCAGGCATAATGCGATCGCACAAAGACAATGCATGATCATATATGATCGTTTAATACATGATTATATATGATAATGCATGAAAATTTTTTCTCGGGAATATATAAGAGAATCAGTCAATGAAAACGTTTTATTTTCCTTGTCAAGATAGAAATGGATTCTGATTGGTTAATTTACTTGTACGTTATGCAAAAGTCTGTGCTTTGGCCTTTGGGAGGCAGAGAGAGATTCCATCGGTATTAATCGTCGCAGTTTACCTCCGTCGTTACCATCAAATACGTTGATATCGAATACCAGCTATCCTTCGTGTAACTCTCACGTGTCTTTCAGTAATGGATTTTCGTTTCATTCTGGTTTCAATCTTCCTGATTTTTTATGTGGCTTTCGTTCGATCCACAGGTAAAAAAATTTTGGATTATCGTTAATAATCGTTTCAAGTGTTACTCATCGTCAAGCCAATTAGATTATTTTATGTTATTAAATATCGTTATTGTGTTATTGTTGTGGTGATTTTCAGCAGGTAGCGTCAAATGACATTTAAATGTCTTATTGACGTTAAAAACGTTATCGTTAAGATGTTATTTGACGTCGAATCGTGTATCAAATATTGCTTTTTCCAATAACACAAAATAATATGCAATAAAACATTTTCCTTTTTCATTCACAATATTAAGTTATTATGAAAGAGGAAACCATAGGCGCGTTTTAACTTAAGGGCCTGCGCACAATAGAAGAATATTAGATACCAGGAATATTAAAATTTTAGGATTAATTTCCTCAATAAATACTATAGATAAATAATAAATTATGTTGTATCTTGTACGGCACATTTATGTTTTACGTTTTATTCGTATCCATTATGCGTTACATTTAATATTCATTGCGAAAACTAATACTAAAATTCTAATTCTTATTCCTAATATCTTATATTCTTCCATTGTGCGTAGGCTCTAATGCTTGCAATATTCCCGAGCATTATTTGTCTTTGTTTAATATTTAATAAACAACAAGGAAATGATTTCAAGAGCATTAAGTGGGACACACCCTCATTCTTGAATGATACGTTTTTATAGGCGTGCTCTATTTAATGATAGTTCTATGCGCACGCAACGTTCTTGGAATCATTTCAGCCTTGTTGTTTATCGAATAAATAAAGATAAATAATACTTGCAAACTTGGCGAGCGTTAAGTGGAATTATTCCTGTAAATATTAATCATTAGTCATATTTTACAAATTCCGAACATTTCCCCAGGCAACACATAATATTTATAAAAGATTTACAAAACATGTATAATAATTATTTCAATATTTTATAAATATTTACGTCGGTGACGATGAACATTCCTCTCGTCGATTCGCACACGGAGGAATATCTGTAACACATCATTGAAATTGGTTCGATAGATGTTATACACCTTGTATGTTGCAAATATTACTTACCTCAAGGTTGCTTTGCAGGTCTCCTCCTCTTCCTCTCAGGTGCTCTCAAGATTTGCACTCACTCACTCACTCACTCGCGAAAATGCGGTTACGATCGCGCGATGATGCTTTACACAGCATTCCCTGATCGATCGCGCGCGATTGGGTACTTGGTTTCCCCTTGGAAAAATTGTCCAGGTCCACTGAAAAAAAAAGAGTTTGGCAATAACTACGTAATGTTGAGTGAAATAATGCCAATTAAACATTTCGTTAATATGACTAAAAATAATTTTACTTTTCTGAATATTTAGCAAATATTATCTTTAGTAATATCACAGAGTTCCGTGGTTTTTTGTTTGAAGAAAATTTATCATTTCCTAAGTATTTTTGCGCGCTGAATACGAATCCGGCAAGCAAATCAACTTTTACTACCTTTAAAATAGATTTTTTTTAATGCCATACGTTTTTTTTACCGACTTAATCTCTGTGTAGTGTGTAGCCATGATCAATATTTTACTGATCGACGTGGGTTCCGTTGTTTGAATAAAAGTTACCATTTTCCATGTATTTTTGCGCGCTGAACACATATCTGGTAAGAAAATTGCTCTATCACATCAAATTTTTGAAAAAAATGAGGTTAAATGTGTTGGTCGTGACAACGTGACTACACAGAGATTAAGTCGGTAAAAGAAAAACATATGGCGTTAGAAAAAATCTATTTTAAAGATAAAAGTTGAGATTTTAAGATGGCATAAGCAGAAATAGAAAAAAAATTTACTTTGCTAGCAAAAAAATCACGAATATGTCAAAAAACGTCGTTTTTGACACCTTTAACCACACTTTTCTCAAAAATCTGACGTGATGGAGCAATTTGCTTGCCGGATTCGTGTTCAGCGCGCAAAAATACATGGAAAATGGTAACTTTTATTCAAACAACGGAAACCACGTCGACCAGTAAAATATTGGTCATGGCGTGACTACACACTACACAGAGATTAAGTCGGTAAAAAAAAAATGTATGCGTTAAAAAAAATTTATTTTAAAGATAAAAGTTGACACTTTAAGATGGCGTAAGCAGAAGTAGAAAAAAAATTTACTTTGCTAGCAAAAAAATCACGAATATGTCAAAAAACGTCGTTTTTGACACCTTTAACCACACTTTTCTCAAAAACCTGACGTGATGGAGCAATTTGCTTGCCGGATTCGTGTTCAGCGCGCAAAAATACATGGAAAATGGTAACTTTTATTCAAACAACGGAACCCACGTCGATCAGTAAAATATTGATCATGGCGTGACTGTGCGCACTGTGTTCAGTGCGCAAAAATACATAGGAAATGATAAATTTTATTCAAACAACAGAAAAGAAATCTAAAAACGGAGCCCTGTGTATTTACAAAATGTTCAGAAAAGTTAAATATTTGATTAAATTAACCAAATATTTAATTTTATTTTATCCATTATTTGGCAGCTATTACCAAACTTTTTTTCAATGTCCCTCTCCTTGATCCTCCACAAAAAATTTGCACAACATTGAAACCAGAAATTAAAATGTTGATATTTGACTCACCAACCGGATGCGCAACGAGCGGAGTTATTCAGCCACGAAGCTGCGATGATACTGTAACACACAAGTACATAAGAGATAATTAAAACTGTGTTCAAAATAATCAATATTTCAAAATAAAATTTTATATGAATTCTCTAAGTTTTTTTAAATTTATTGGGATAAAATTGAATAAGAGGGAGAAAGACTATAAATTTTATATAAATAAAAAATTATATTTACCCCAAAGTTGCTCCGCTGAGGCCCGATGCCTTTCCTAGACCTTTTCCTCCTCTCAGGACATCGAGGTTGTTAGTCACGTAATTAGGATACTGTAACACACAAGGATTCCAAGTAGCGATTAAAGTAGCGTCCAAAATGATCAATTTTAAAAGGCAATTCTTACGCACACATCAAACTTTAATTCTTTTTTTTAAATTGTATGTTTTCTAATATAGTTAAATATCTTCTGAAAAAGAAATTTACTAGAATAAATTTTTATAAAATTTTAAATTGTATTTCTTTCTTTAATTATTTGTAAAATTTATAGAGATAAAACAATAAATGGAAAAAAATTATTTATTTTATTCAAATATATGTATAAGAAGTTATATTCACCCAAAGGTTGTATCACCGGGACTCGATGCCTAGATCTCTTCCTTCTCTCAGAGCATTTGGATTGTCAAGTCTCTTCCTCCTTCCCCTGCTCCTGTTACACACTCGCGAAAAACACTCGCGACATTATACTAAAATCGCGCGCGGACTAATCATTTATAAAAGTCTTAGTCCGATAACTTAAACGGCACTCTCGAAGTAAAAGGCGCGACGCGACATACCGGCTGCAGTTCGTTAATTTTATATTAATTCGGCGACAATGGATAATTTGGCTTCCCCTCGTCGATTTTCACGTCGAAGAATATCTGTAACATAAGATATCCATTAGTTAGACTAGATGCGTTACACACCTGTATATGTTGCAAATATTTTTACTTACCCAAGGTTGCCTCCCAGGTCTTCTCTTCTTCCTCATCAGGATTCGTTGCACTCACTCGCGAAAATACAATTACGATCGCATGATGATAAACTGATATGAAAATAAAGTCTGGTAATAACTACCAAATGCGTAGTGAAATACATAGTATCAATTAAATATTTGGTCCATATAATCAAATTTTACTTTTTAATTTTACTTTTCTAAATATTCAGTAAACTTATACCAGATTTGGTAATATTTACTAAACATTGAGAAAAATACAATTATTTTTAGTTATTTTTGACAAAATATTTAATTGACACTCTCTTTTACTATACATTTGATAGTTATTAGACATTTTTCTCAGTGTATTTTACACGGCATTTCCGAACCAATCGCTCGCGATTGAGTACTTGGTTTCCCCTTGAAAAAATTGCCCGGGTGCACTGAAAAAAAGAGTTTTGCAATAGCTACGTAATGTTGAGTGAAATAATGCCAACTAAACATTTGATTAATATGATCAAAAATAATTTTACTTTTCTGAATATTTAGCAAATATTATCTTTAGTAATATTTACAAAATGTTCAGAAAAGTAAAATATTTGATTAGATTAACCAAATATTTAATTATTTAATTTTATTTCACCCATCATTTGACAGCTATTATCAAACTCTTTTTTTCAATGTCCCTCTCTTTGATCCTCCACAAAACATTTGCACAACATTGAAATCAGAAATAAAAAAGTTGGTTTTTGACTCACCGACCCGATGCGCAACGAGCGAAGTTATTCAGCCACGAAGCTGCGATGATTCTGTAACACAAATACATAAAAGATAATTAAAACTGTGCTCAAAATAATCAATATTTCAAAATAAAATTTTATATGAATTCTTAACTTTTTTTTTAATTTATTGGGATAGAATTGAATAAGAGGGTAATAGACTATAAATTTTATATAAATAAAAAATTATATTTACCCCAAAGTTGCTCCGCTGAGGCCCGATGCCTCTCCCAGACCTCCTCCTCCTCTCAGGATATCGGGGTTGCTGGTTTGTCATGTGCGATAATACTGTAACACAAAACATGAGATTCAAAGTAACGTAGCCTTCAAAATAATCAACTTTAAAAATATTAATTCTTACGTACACATCAAATTTTTAATCCTACTTTAAAATTACATATTTTCTAATATAGTTTTACGTTATCTGAAAAAAAGCTTTAAATACGCAAGATGAAATATTCATCATAATTCTTCATATCTGATCAATTTTAAGGTAATGGATCCATGAGGTCTTGTACTTATTTGTAATCCAATTATGACTTTCGCAGTTAATATGGTTCTTCTCCCGGCGATGAAATTCGCGCGTCGTTATTGATACGGCGATATGCTGCAACGCTTCGCGTCGTAATCGCTCGAACGGGTATTGAGAAGTACGCGTTCGAACAAATTATGACGCTAGGTTTATACGTATTATACTTACCAATTAAACGATGTGCGATACTATTCGTTCCAGAGCCGGTCTGTCCCGCGTCCGTTGCGTTCTGGAAAAGATACGCGAATGTAATTGACGTGAAGCGGTTTCGTCTCTCACGCGGTCAACTTCACGCACCAAAAGTGACGCCGTGCCGCGGCGGCGTGGCATCGCTTTTGCCGTACATTTTCGGTTGACCAAATAATTATGATGTAGCGTTAATGAAGGTTTCACTTACCAATTAGACATCGCGACATCCATCCCCGAACCGATCCAGTTCTTGATCGATATGTTCTGCAAATGAGGGAGGAACGCAATTAGTATGGCGAAAGGGGCTCCTCTCGCGTGCGGTCAACTTCGCAGCCCGAAATTAATGCGACGCATGACAGCGTAGTGGATCTTTGTTCGAACGAATTATGACGTTACATTTATATGTGTTATATTTACCAATTAAATGATCCGCAATGTCATGATTCGGCACCGGCCCATCCCGCGTCCGCCGCGTTCTGAGAAGAATACGCGAATGCAATTACGTTGGCTGTATGTCTCCGTCCGTGGGCAACTTCACGTGACAAGACCGACACCACTGACCACGCTACTGTGACACGCGCTACTCTTAAATTCACGTTCATGAATTTTCCGTATATCGAACAATTAACATACACTTGTCTTTTATGACACTTTATTATTCTGACGCTAGAATAAGCGAATTTATAAGTAGATATCTGTTTTTTGCAATAACCAAATAAAATATGATCGTCGTTATCAATTATTCGGACAAGCAATCGTCCAGGCGACGCTCGTACTTTCGGATTGCAATTAATATAGATATCTATTTATAATATTAATTCGCTTATTATAACATTATAATACAATATAATGACCATCATAAAAGACGAGCTTAAATTATTACCGGTTTTTTCTGAAAAATAACTTTACTGTTACCATTACTCAAAAAACGAGTCATTATCATTTTTATTTTTTTTTACATTAATAGAATATTATATACAAATTTTATACTTCTATTTTATTCTTGTTGATAATTATAAACATAAATTTTGTAGGAATTTTATAAAAATAAAATTTATTTATAATTTAATAACAAATAAAAGTATGTAATGAATCATATGTGAATACGGTACATATAAGTAATAAAAAAAATAATAATATTTTATCAATAGTAGCATACAAAATGAAAAATATTTGTAGCATTTAATTATATATTTTGTTAATTTTTCTCAGGACATATAATAGATATGAAAACAAAATTGTAGACTAATTAATATTTTGAAGACCTATTAAAAAAAAATAGAAAAAAATAAAAAACTTAATATTTCGATATTATTGAATTTGTTTTTCAGTTTTAATTATGTTTCGAGATCTGTGTTTGAAACCGAAAGTAACGGCGCACATATGAAATAAAACATGAAATATTATTTTAGTAGTAAGATCTTACTATAACCGTATGGGTCTATCTCTATTTTAATTTGTTGCAAAATATTTTACAACTCAACAAAAATATATATCTTTAATTTTCTATGTTAGAATTTTCCTGTGTTCAGAAACAGTAGAGATATTATTTTATCTTTGTTGTTTAATAAGGATAAAATAATATCTCTAATGTTTCTGAACGCAGTCCTGTATAGTGATAATAGAATTATTTCAATATGAAAATCTTGATGATAACCATCATATTACCAGCACATTTAGATGACAAAATGCTACGCTAAATATAAGCTTATGAAAGAATGTGTATTAGTTAATTAATGTAACTAAATTTTATAAGGCATTAATTTAATTTAGCTAAAATTCAATTTAAAAATATTAATTTATCTAACTGTGCATTATACATATATTTAAGGAAATATTTATTTCTTTTTATTATTATTGACTTGTATATATTTTTTGTATATATTTTAGATAATGGCCCTTCAAAGAAAAAAAACTCAAGCAGAGTTCAACGCAGTTCAAATATGTTGAACATTCTTTTCTTGCAACCATCAAATGGCAATGAAAATAGAAATTTATTCTTATTAAACGGTTTTCCATCAGAATTTTCCAGTGTAGTCTTCCCTGATAATTATCGAATTATCCGCTTACCTAATCCTTTGTCCTTGTCAAATGATTTTACATCGCAGATTTCCAAAGTTTTTCCTAACAATGATAATTTTCCTACTATTAACAGGAATCCTTCAGTTTCGTCGAACGGCTTTGTATCCCAAACTTCCGACATGGTCTTTCCTGATAGTAATTATAATTTTTTTCATAACAATAATAGGAATCCTTTACACAGTTTACCAAGACCTGCTGTACAGAAACCTTACACACCACAACTATATTATCATACATCGACACCTACATTAGTATCTAATACACCAATATTTAATAATAATTTTACAACATCTCATACCTCTACTCCTGAAACTCCACCAATCTCACATACATCTGCAACACTTAATACATCAGATCCACTTAATAATAATTTTACAACATCTCGTACCTCTACTCCTAAAACTTCTCCAATTTTACATAAAGCAATGTTTAATACATCAATATCACTTAATAATAATTTTACAACATCTGATCAAGAGGCGCGGTCGCGTCTCGCGCCAAGTGCACGTGAAGCGAAGAGAGACCATAATTCTACTCTTGAAACTTCTCCAATTTTACATAAAGCAATGTTTAATACATCAGTATCATTTAATGACAATTTTACAACATCTGATAATTCTACTCCTTCAATTTCACCCTTATCATCGTCGGATGATCTATCATCCAGTAACATCAGGCCAGTGAAAAGAATATCAGAACGTAGTAAGTAAAATGCGACTGTTTATTTGAAGAACTTGTAGAATTAAAAAATTTACTTCTATATAATAATAAAAATAAAATAGTAGTATAGTAGTAACATAATAGTACAGTAAAAAATATAAAAATCTAAATGTGTAAGAATTCAAGCACACATTTGTAAAGTGTAACAGGCTAAGCTCGTTTACATGTCTAATGAACGATTCATTTTTTATTATACAAGAATACTGAATAAAAAATGGAAATTTTCATTAAAAATTTTAAATTGACTTTGAGAATTATTTCATACCTGCGTTCGAGTTTATCGCTGATCAAATGGGTTTATCGCCGTTTAATGTATTTGTTGAAACCCTACAACTTTTGTACAAAAAATTTTTTCTCAGATACATCCTTGTTTTTGAAAAATTTTATCGATTTCATACTTTTTTCTTGATCTGTATATTCAAAACATAAATATTTATAAAATAAATTTTAGAGTGCGACGAATATGTGGACGAAATTGTGCAATATCTCGACAATACCTCGGCCATACCAAGTAAGTTTACTTTGATGCTTGTGGAAGAAGTTGGTGCCTGCGAAGGTATATATAGTTTACGTACTCTCGGAACCACGGTGGTTGGAGGCGTCCCGGCTCGAAGAGGCGAGTTTCCTCACATGGTCGCTCTGGGTAGATTCAATTCCAACGAGTTCATTCTGATGTGCGGTGGCACGCTGATTTCACATACCTGGGTACTTTCCGCTGCGCATTGCACTCATGGGCCAGAGTATGCTTCTATCATTTCTTTAATTCACTTAAAAATGTTTGTTTTTGTTTTTTATTTGTCAGTGATCTTATTGAATACAAAGATAGATCAGATAAAAATCTTGAAGTTAGAAAATATCCTTAAAACGAATTCCGGAGGGACTTCGACGTAACACAATATATTCTATATTAAAAAATAAAGTTATAAAATTTTAGAAATCCAATAGATTTGTACAAATATGTTAGAGAAATTATAGATCTAATAAAATCTAAAAGTTCGATTTGCAATTATTTATGGGATAACTAATAAAGTTAATTCTTTCCAATATATCTTCTTGCAGTGGCGGTCCAACTCACGCAAGGATAGGTATTCACAACTTAACAGATCAGATAGGCGTCGTGGTTGCCATTAAAAATATTACAAGACATCCAGATTACAAACCACCTGTATTATATGCCGACATAGCTCTGGTACAACTCATGAATGACATCACGTTTAGCGAATCCATACGACCTGCGTGTCTGT
Source organism: Solenopsis fugax (assembly GCA_003595255.1). NCBI lineage: Eukaryota > Metazoa > Arthropoda > Insecta > Hymenoptera > Formicidae > Solenopsis > Solenopsis fugax. The sequence goes on from QKQZ01028027.1 coordinate 44,507, forward strand.
TTCAGCAACATGATACCGTACCTAAAGACGCTTGGATTAGTGGCTGGGGTGACACTGAATTTAGTAAGTAACCGATAATTTCTCCTGCGAAAATTTGAAATTTACAGAATCACAGAATTCAAAGAATTATAGAATCAAATCGATTTGAAAATTTAGAGATGTCCAAGGGCTCTACATTTATTAAGAAATTGTACCAGAGGATTTGTCCTAATATATGCAAAACCATTTATTATAAAGGTTAAAGATTGTATAAGAGTACCAATTAAATTAAATTATGATTTCAGACGGAGAAGTGAGCGATGAATTGCAAAAGGTTAAATTGGATCTGATAGAAAATTCATTATGTTCAACAAAATACAACAATTCTGTAGAAGTTCCACACGGCGTCACAATGAATATGCTCTGTGCTGGCGCTCCTACCAAGGACTCTTGTCAAGGAGATTCCGGTGGTCCTCTGCAAATATTATATCCTGAAAAATCTTGTGTCCACCAAGTAATGGGTATCACCAGCTTCGGTATAGGCTGCGCGGTATCTGAAATCCCTGGTGTTTATACTAAAGTGTCCCACTATCTCCCTTGGATCGAAGAGCATGTCTGGCCGCAAGGACAATAATCGCAATTTATTCGACATTTACGAAAAGTATAAAAAACATTTATTAAATTGTACTTGGATAAATCAAGTTTTACAATTAGTCTTTAGCTAATTATCAAATAACTAGTCAGTCAAATTAGATCAGTCAAATTAATTGAGGACTAAAAAATTTATGGAATTTGCAAATTTTTCTTTACTCATCATTATGTTACATGATATTAATTTCTTATGTTAGAATAATTTTGTAATTTTTCAAAAAAATTGACTTGTTCTAATTATTGCCTATTGAGAAAATTATTGCAAATGATTAATTGTATATATATTACTTCAATTAACTATGTAATTGATTTGTATTGCAGTTGAACAGTCTGCGATTCTGACTAGAATATTGGAACGTAAAAGAATTCACAAGAAGACAATGAATTATAAAATGTTAGACTGACGTGAAACTTTAGAACTTCGAAGAAAAATCAAGAGATTTTGCTATCATGAATAGTTCGCCATGTAAGTCCATCGCCGTAAGGGCCGTGTATCGATGGGAGTAAAATATACCACCAGCTTCTGTAACAACGAATATTTAAATACATTATAAGGATATAATTATAATATTAGGCAATAATATAAGATGAAGATAATATTATTTTTTTATGATGACAATAATGCGAAAATAATAACATATTTAAACAAGTGCTGATATAATATAAATACATACACATACTAAACAAAATTTTCAGTTACATCTTACTTATTATTTTTCTATTTCTTTTTTAAATCGAAATTGCATTATTTTAAGATTGAAAGAATACAAGCATCTCGAAAGCGAATATAATCAACATATTAAACAATGTGTAAAGTTTAATTAATTTTGCAAAGTTTAACTTTTTAATTATCTTTTCGGGCTTGAAATTCTATGTACATGATATTGTTTCATAAATATGTTCATTGCTTTTCTCGTTTAATTAACTTTTCATTAATGATTTATTATAATTGTATTTTAATCAGAAGTCAAATTTAACAGAAGCTATTTAATGTTTCAAGATCTGCTTAAAACTTCTAATACCTATTTTTTGTTCCTAAGAATAATCTCCAGTTTTCTCTTGGCCCAAAATCATAAGGATTCTGATAGAACTTATTCTGAGCTCGATACTTCTTCAACTCCGCATTATTGATATGTGCCTCGATACTAGTCTCTCCTCGGCTAATGAGACCCGCGTGCCACCAGGCTAGAGCACCCAGAGCTGCAAATGTGGCGACACATATCAGACCCGCGAAAATTATTAATCTGTGTCGCCATTCTTTAGCCTCAGTTTCCGCCGCTTGTCTTGCTATTTCTGCCAGCTCCTCCTTGCTTAAGTGATCCAACGATTCCGTCTGTATCAATCAAACGCATGTTAATCATTTTACAAAAAAGACAGTTGGCAGTTAACATGGTTTTGTCAATGGGCTAACGTACCAGTGGAATTATTTCCGAATTATTGAGGCGCACTGGATGACCATCCAATTCCGGTTCCTGATCAGAAAAGAATTCTTCATAGGCGAGTTGCACGCCGAATATCATAATGAACGTAACACCAATTACGGTGTAAACCATATACATGAAGAAGTACCGATGATTATAGTGACCAACACAATTGTTTAACCAGGCTGTACATTGATTAAGGAACTTATCACAGAATATTGCAGAAAATCTTAAATTCTTGTTGAAATAACAATAAGTAATTACGAGTGATTGGATATTAGTTATACAAAATTAATTTATGAAATGTGCAAAGGATACGACAGTGATGGTCCATCTTGAGGATACACTTGTTACAGACAGAGCAATGATGTGTTCTGGGTGGTTTTGGCTTGATGCACTTCTTGCAAATGCTCACAGCCTCAGGGATAAGGCCTCCCTGTGGTGGATTGCCTGCCGGTACAGTCACGCCCATGTAATAATGAAAGCAGACATTAACCAGCAACCAGTTTCCAACTAGCAATAAGATTATCGTCATCAGTGGACTCCGTTCCCACCACCAGGGTAGGCCCACATAGTACGCAATGTACACGATGCTGACAGTTAGCAGGCTCACCATCACCACGAACACCTGTGGGCTGCAGCACTTAGTAAATATATTGTGAATATCATGAAGCTTGGCTTATATAGAATAAAGTAAAGTATTCTATGAAATATTAGTCATACAACCTAATAAATATAATATTGTCATACTCAAATATCATTTGTGTTATTGCGTCTAAACAAAATGTAGTAATTGCAAAATAAAAACAATACTTTAACGCTAACATAACAAAATATAACCATAATAAGAAAATCTCTAATCTTTCAATCAATTAAAATATGTCAACCTAGTCAGTTCTCCTTTTAAACTTGATAGTTTATCATCACAAAAATCAGTTTTCAAGTATTAAAATTCTAGTATTGATTTTTCAGCTTAGCTAAGTCAATTCCACAAAGTTGACTTGGCATAAACATAAATGACATAAAATAAAATCTTTAGTTTTAAAAAACATATAAGAATTTGTTATGGAAGCTAATACGAGATTTTGTGATATGATATGAGTAATATCCAAAATCTTACCGGACCCAAAAAGGAGGTAAAGTTCTCGACAAACCAGAACATAGGTTCCATAAGTATATCACAAGCATAACTCCAATTTAAGAAGTCATTGTAGAACAGGGATTTGAAGACAATTTGAAGTCGCCGCCACCTCTGTTTTAAACTAACCCTTAAAACACATGTCGAATCATTTCGTCGTACTTATCAAGTCTATATAAAATTGTAGTATAAAAAAGCAACAAATGAGTTGAAATTCAGTAATGTTTAACGCAGTATTGACATAAACAGAAGTAGCAAAAGTAGAAATAAACTTGGTGCGCGACAAAAAATGAAGTTTAACAGATTGCCGATAAATATTAAGTTCAAGAAATAGAAAAATGTATTGATTTACCGAAGAACACTTGGCGCCTTCGTCAAGGACCACTGTATCTTTGCCATTTTTGCTTCTGTCCTCGAGTCCACTCAAATGTACTCATAATTCCGGCATATCAGAATCGGATCTCACGTACACGCATTCGCTCGTCGTCACGTTACACTTTGCATACCTTGATAAGACATCTGATAAGGCGTTGTAACTGATTATTGCTGCTGCGGCAAGAAATGATAACCTCGATCGATCGGCTGGAACAGCCTTCTCCGCCATATTTGTTTTCAAAAAACAGCGGGGTGGACATGCGTCATCGATGAAAAATTTACACAATGTTAAATATATACATATATTTATTATGTACACTGTAAATCGAATATATAATTAGAACTATATTGTTTGTGTCAGAAGACGGAAAAAACGGATGAGTTTGGATTTTCCCGCCATTTTTACAAGCGGCATTTTCAAACTCAAAGATTATCAGACATTTGCGATTATGCGGAATTGTTTATCGAAGATTTGTAATATGTGTATAAAAAGTATCATAATAAAAATCCTTAAAATTATGAAATGTAAACACATAAATGTCTAATAATAAATATATCTTTATATTTTTAAAAGTTTAAAATATATGAGTTTCTTTAGTCATCACTTTAATAATAAATATTTAAGAAAGAATATTGAATTTTTATTAAACTTTTAAAAATATATTTGTCTTTGAGTTTTATATTAATGTTATTTTATCTTATGCATATTTTAAGAATTCAATAGATAATTAAATGACATAAAGGTTCATGGTACAAAGGTAGATTTATTTTTTCATAAGTATGCACGAGTGTACATGCCTTTTAACAAAAGTGCATACACGTATGTACATTCTACATGCTAATCTTGTTAAACACGCAAAAGGCGCATTTTGCGTTTACAACGCCGAAAAATTCGCAATAATATTTGCGAACGAGAATAAATTCATGGAATGCTTTTAACAGTCAATTTTATATATGTATATATACATATATGTATTTATATATATGCATATATACATATATATAGCTCGTTTCAGTAAGAGTGATTAAATCTCAACAATTTAAGAACAAGTGTAATAAGTGGTACCAACACTTTATCTGCCATGAAGCTCGGAATAGAATCGTACAAAAAGATATTCTTCTTTAGAAGTCGAACATAAAATATCTATGAATCGAAGAATGCTTGAATAAATAATTAATCTTATGCGACTAGAGCATTCCAGAAATTAAAAATTTCGCGAATAATCGAGATCGTACGAAGATCCAAGACTGCAATGAAGTCGAAGTATTTTACAGGTTTTAAAAGAAATTCCTGTAACAAGAAATGTAATAATGAATATTAAGAGATTTAAGAAAATGCAAGATATTATTTTTGACACGGCACATATGGCAGACAAGGAGTTACCTTAACTCCGTTAATATAATTCTATATATTAATATATCATTAATATTATATAATAATAAGGTACAGGATAATCACACGAGGTATAGGCCAAGTATAATAACAGGACAATATAGGAATTGGTTTTCCTCACTTGGCCTGAGAAGAATACTTTTGTAATCGATGACTTAAAAGTTCAAATTTGGCATTCACGATAATACAATAAGATTGAAAGATCAAATTTGAAAATCTTAAAGAGCTAGGGCAAACTTACGCCCTCAAAGGATCAATTGATTAATGCATATTAAAGTTTTTGAAGTTTAGACACTTCGTAACACTACGCAAATATCAGCGATTCTCTAAAAATATGAGCCAACAGAAAAATTTCTAAGAAGGAAAACGCACATTTTCTGTGAAATAATATGAAAATCGAGTTAAAATCGATTCTCGATTTCAATTAAATTATGAATACCCTTTTTGTTTTCGCAGATCAAATTTGTACTGATTACTTTTAATCTAAGTTTTTTTTGCAAGAAATTGAGTATCTAAACGGATCAACGATTTATTTTTTTCGACATAATTAATAAATAATTTAACATTTTGTATATAACAATAATTGAAGATACTTTTTAATATAATTTCAAAAATTCTCAAAGCTGTGGAACTTTAAGAAACTTTGAAGGCGACTTAAATCGTTGATTCTTTCAGATTCTCAATTGTTGAATGACGCATCGGAAATATTGTACTTGAAAGACTGGGTAGGTGTGTAAACGAAGTACATACATATTTACAAAAGACACGTGCGAAAGGGTCCAGGGTTTCTTTTTAAAGACACGTCTCGAGCAATGACACTTCGGTTGGTCGTTTTCTTTCTCTTCCCGCAAACATTGAATTATTGTACTTTGCACTACGCTTGTAAATTATAAGCTCGCGATTCACAAACAGGATACGTATTTATTATAAATTGTTTCCGATTGGAATTGTTTCCCAGATTTCTATTTTTTTTTTTTATAGGAAAAACGGAATTCATTCAGATTGAAATTATTCCATTTTCCCTAAAAAAACATAACAGAAATCCAGAAAATAATTAAAAAATTTTGATTGAAGTTTATTTCAAAAGCCATTTTATAATACGTATCCAATTTTATAATATATAACCCGATTTAGTTAGTTTCTTTTTGTCTTTTGTCCAAAGAGATATTATTAATACTTTTTCAATCGGCTTCACGTTTTTCACATGCATAATGATAATTGTTAAATTATTGAGAATTTGTGTGTTCCCTTTTTTCATCTGCGTGAAGAGAGGGGGGTCGATGGAAAAGTTCACAATGAATATTTCATAGTCATTGCTCAAAGCGTAATTGATAATCTGATACTGAAATCGCCGATGAAACGTTAGAATCTCATAATACGGTGTCCAGAGTATCGAAACTTCGCAACAATTGCTCGTCCTTGGAGCACCACTGCACCAGCTCTTCGATGGTCACCACACCATCCTTATTCGCGTCCATCAACTAAAAATATACATAAAATATTATTTTTAATCAATATTAACAATATCTTACTTATTAAAGCTGCGTTCAGAAACATTACCTGAGTGTCTTCATGTATCATTTTAACTTTTTTTAATATTCGATGAACAAAGATAAACTGATACACAGGGGCAATCGAGTGATGTTTCTGAAAGCCTAATTATGTAAGTTAGAAATATCCCATATAATAAAATTGCCATCTATCATTACAACTACAAAAAATAAAATTAAAAAATATAATAAACTATATAATAAGAAATATTTAGAAAACAATCAAAATTTTTTTGAGTAATTAGTGAATTGTAAAATTAATAACTAAGTCCTGGAGGACTGCAAAATGCTTCTGTAAACTATAATTAACAAATTTTATTTCATTATAAATTATTTTTAGATATTTTTGTTCTACTCATTGTCAGTTAGAAGTGAAGAAGAATTATGTTAATATTCACGTGGAAGATGCGATCGACGTGTTCACGGGCGGCCACATGCGGCTCAAGGATTTGCGGTTGTGTGTAACGACCCAGCATCTCGTAAATGGAGCCCACAACGTCCAGCATTTCCTCCTTGCTTATCAGACCATCGCCGTCTAGATCGTACAGACCGAACACCCATTGTAGCTTCTCCTCTACCGACCCTCTCGACACCTTTGACAGTATAGTGAGGAACTCCTATTTAAAAAGAAAAATTTAAGGCTTAGTCTGAAACAATGGATTTTCTATAGAAATTGAAATGGTATCTGTAGTGAATATAAAGTAAATTTAAAGTCGAGTTTGAAATCGCACATTTCCGCATTTCTTTTAAAAGATTTGTCTGTGACATCGCTTACCTCGAAGCTTATCTTGCCGGACGGTTTCCTCTTCATGGTGTTGAAGACATAGTGAGCATACTGACTTGCGTCTATAACATGTGATGATCAGAAAGGGATGGTAATGATAATTCAAAAAAGGAATTTTATATATATATATATGACTTTTTCGTATGATGCAAAATTTATTTATCTAAAAGATATGGTAAAGATCTATAATTTATAAAAGATCCTGGAAAATGCTTATAAATTTTACCAGCTCATTTTTATTCGGTAATACAAAGCCAAAACATTTCAAGAGTCAAAAGAATCTCATGTGAATATTATAAAATTTAAACAAGAAGGTGTAGAAGAACATTATCCAAAAATTCCGTTTTTATTGCAATAAAAATGACCATCTATTTTATTTAAAAAAATTCGCAATGAGGGAGAAGAAAACGCTCTTATAGATTATCATTCAACAGAGCGATTGAAATCATCATTATCATCATCATCTCATCATCATCCCTTTATTACCTCCCTGCGGAAAGAATTGGGAGAAGATTTTCTTGAAGGCATCTTCGTCGACCAGACCACTCGGGCATTCCTGCTTGAAGCCTCGGTAGATCAGCTGGATCTCCTTCCGGGAAAACCTGGTGGTGGCCGCGAGGGTGGCAAGTTCCTCTGGCTTGTGTCGGCTGCTAAGCGCGAGCGCGGCGCCCCCGGAGCTCCCTAAAACGCCCCCGAGTCCTTCAAGTTCTCCTTCTGCAAGTTCGCAAACCCTTCACTCCTAAGACTGCGTCGCGCCTTCGAGATACTCCTTCTCGCGCCTCCCTCCTCTTGTCGTCGAGAACGGGGTAGTGGCACCCTTCGCTCGAAGGGTTCCGGCAAACTCCCGTTGCCCGCGATTGCCAAGAAGGGAGGTTTTCAACAATTTTTTTTCTCTTTTACTTGAGAGAGATACAGAATGGTTTTTTTGTTTTTTTACTTTATTGTTCTCTACTTTTGAGGAACCATCGTAGCATCCCTGAAGAAGGGATGTACTCTACTCTAGGAGGGACCTACATAGTGCGTATAGACTTAGGCGGAGAAGTCGTGAGAGGCGAGAGACAACAGGGGTGAAGAGAAATCGTGGAGGCCACACTACATGCAGTCGCTCGTTTTTTTCTAATTACTAATTTATAAGCCACGTTTTGAGTATTAAAGACAAGTTAAATATTTTATAAAATAGAAGTGTGGAAAAATTCACAAAAAATACAATTATTTAAAGGTATATTTTGTAATAGTTTTACATATATACTCTTTAATTTCTCTCGTTTGATTGCTTATTAAATATTAAATTTTTAACAATTTTAATTGACAGTCATTTTTAACGAGTGACTCCATCTCTGTAGTGCGAAACATTCAAGAAGAGAATTGCGGAAGATCGACAAAGCTCGAGGAAGGAGATATTGCGAGAATATATTCTTCATATTCTGAGAATGAATGAAGTCCATTAATATGAATTCTATAGTGCTGGGGTGTTTTGTTCCGGAAAAAGATTGGATCAGAAATACTCTTTGTGATAAATGCAATTAATTAATTTGTATGTGCATTTTTCACCAATATATTACTTTGAGGAAAAAATATTTTATAAAAGCAGGAAGTAATTCGATAGTTCTCTTGTAAACAGAAACATAAAATAGACGCAATTAGTCGATTTTTCAAAAATATTTTCATCAATGTAATATTGTTATCAAATCGATTAAATTATGGGAATTTAATGCTATATTACTAGCTAATCAAGCAACGAAATTCGCTATTAGCTCTAATAGAAAAAGCTATAATCCTAAAAGAGAACTACGAACTGTTTAAGCAAAAATCGAAATGATAATCTACGATATATTATGAGAGAAGTATCTAAAGATCTAAACGCAAAAAAATATTCTAAAGACTCAAAAGAGATCTAAAAATGCAGGGATTGAAAAATCTGAGCATTCAAGTGTTTTCAAATATACTTAAGGGCTGCAAAAATTTTGAAGCCTAAATATTTAGGAGTTTAAAAATTTAGGAATTAAAAAGTGTAAAAACGGGGTAATCCAACAATCTGAGCAATCAAATTCAGGCAAGAATCGGGGTGTATGCGTAAATTTTCATTACAAATGTGTGACGTCTACAATTTATTGATGTAAACACGTCGAAAATTACTTTCTAAAGATTTGCGACGTTTCGTTCATCCCCTACATATGCTGCGACTATTAGCTCTGGTCCCGGGTATCCGGGGTTGCCATGGTAACGTTGCAGCCCCTACCCCCTTACTTCCTGACCATCCCTTCCTTTTATGACTGTTACATAAAGAAATACGAAGGGACAAAACCTTCGAAATAAATTCTTTGAAGATTTTGTACTTATGAAGGGTTAATCAGTAGTAGTATTATATATATATTTTTTATGTAAATATAGTCAGATAAAAAAGTTATGGAAAAAAGTTTTTAATTTCTTCAGGCTAAGTTGCTTTATATGAGTTGCTATAAATAATCTTGCCATTTTACTAAGAAATGTAGAAGATAGTGCGGGAGAATTTAAGAATCTATAAATTTAAGGAAAGAAGAATTGGAAATCTACAGACTTTTTTAAGGATTTAAAAACAGAAAATCTAATAAATAAAAATCCTAAATTCTACAATTAAAAAATAAAAGCTAAGATGTAGAAAAGTTTTACAATTATAAAAAGTGTTATATCAGAGTAGACAGTTAATTAGAGACTGAAAAATTTGAGGGTCCAAGAATCTCGAGGAAGAGAAGAATTCAGAGTGTATATATATAAACTCTTCAAAGAATTTAAGAAGAAACGAAGAGCTAAACATTCAGGAGTTTTTTTGGAATCTTAAAGTATGACAACGTTGCACAGAGAGAGATAGAGAGAAAGAGAAAGAGAGATGCACAATCGGTCGAGTGAGACGAAAGAGGACAGCTTTGTGAATTGCAAAAGCCAAATATATATATACATACCCAGCAAACACAGAATATTGCAGCAACATTGCATATTCTGTATTTGCTGGGTATGTTTAAACGTCTAAAGAATCCGAGGATCGATAAGTGAGACCAGGAAGATCATAGAAAAAATGTTATCCAAAAATATCATCCCTCCCCAAGATACAGAAGGAAGATACTCGAACCAAGCCGACACAGACATGACCTTTGACACATTAACAATCCTTGTGCGACAGGGGGTTGGACTCCGACCTACGCAAGGACTACCATTCATAGAGCACGGGATTACTACGCACAAACGGACAGGGCAGACGGACAGACAAAGACAGAGACAGACAATCAGGCGATTTCCACAGAGGTGGGTGAGAATGCGACAGAAACGAAGAGAAGAGAGGAGACCCGGTCGCTCATCATCGCACCTTGGTGCTGCATTCGGCAGTTATCACCCCCCGGCTGTCGCTCCGCTCGTCAACGACGCTCTCCGCTGAGTAGTCGATCGACTGGTCCAAGTATCAACGGCAGTGGCACGTATATATCGAACGGTGCCGCGCACACGGGGCGAGGAAGCAGGAGGAAAAGCTCGATCGCGGGGCAGCCTTTCTTTCTTTCTTTCTTTCTTTCTTTCTGTCTTTCTTTCCTTTCTCTTTACGGATGTTCTCGCCTTCCGGACTTACGTTTGTCGCGGCTCTTACGCGCCTTCATCGGCCAGCAAGCGCGCAGACCTCCTGCTCGGCCTGCTCTTGATATATCGGCGACGGGACGGGATTACTCGATTCACCACCACTGATCGGCGCAACGCATCCCTCGTGACACGCTCTCCGAACGAGAGGAGAGGAGCTTCGCACGCGCACGGAGTGGCGTGAGGGAAGGAGAGAAAGTGAGAGAGACCGCGAGCGAGGGATACAGCGAAAGGCTGGACCGCCACACGCAGTTGCGGATGCTGCGCACGGGATACGCCGCCGCTGCTGGCTGCTGCGGTTGATGCTGTCCGTCTTTCGCTGAACGGTGGCTGCGGAAGACGTTACACTACGCCGATGATGTTACACTGAACCACCGCCGGGGGTCCGTGGCAAAACGTGCCGCACGTCGCTTTTAACGCGCAAGTGCGACGATCTTTTCGACAGTCGACAGTATAGCAGCGACGGCTCGACTTCGTACGAAAGTTTCGGAAAGCTACTTCGAATACTTCAATCGCTATGTCGAAAATTCTTAAAATCTTTCTCAAATGTCTAAGAAGATTTCTTTACGAGGGAAATCAAAATTTTCTATCTTTTTTTCCATCAAAAATTAACATACAGCACCGAAATTTCTCAAAAATATTTCAATGAAAAAAATAAAACATTTCATAAAGCATCTAGAGAAAAATTATGTTTAAATTGATGAAATCGTTTCTTTATTTTGGTTTTTTTTTAAGTTGAAGTAAAAATACTTTTAAGGAAAATAAAAATTTATTTGATTTCAAGAAATGAAGTTATTAAAGTAAAAATATATTATTTGTTCAAATTATTTGTTTAATTTTAACAAATAATTTCTTAATTTAATGAAAATACTGACAATAAAGAAATAATTTAGGTCTGGTTTTAAAAATATATTTCTTTTATGTAAAAAAAGATTTGCATTACACAACCAAACTATTTCTTTAATTCTAATAAAAGGAACAACCAAAAAAAGTTTTTCAAATCAAAGAAACTTTTCGTTAACTGTATAGTAATACACAAATTTCTTTGATTCAAACAAATATTTTTTTACTTGAAGAAACTTCTGTGGGTGAGATCGGGAAATATGCAACATTTCTGAGATGTCTTTGGGATAGCAAAATTTTCGTGAATCTTGTACTTGAAGAAAAATTGCTGAAAGATTATTGAAAAAAATTTGAAATGTTTCTGAAATATTGCTGATTGTAATCCTCTGAATATAATAAAGTTAAATTTATACCGAAAGAATAATTTTATTGAAATACAGGTATGAAAATAATTATGTTGGATCATTAAAATAATTACATTACACTGATAAAACTAGTGGTGGCTTAGTAGTAATTTTACCAAATTTGTTAATAATTACCAAATTTTTTTTCAGTGCAATGTAATTATTTTAATAATCCAACATAATTATTTTCACTTCTGTATTTCAACGAAATCATTCTTTTTGTGTAAAGTACTTAAAAAATAATAAAAATAATTTTACATTCAAAGTACTTTAGAAATAATATTTAAATTTATTATATTCAGAGGATTACAAGTATTAAAAAGTTACAATAAAAATTATATATAAAATATAATTAGAGTTTTTCTTCTACGTTTTTATTTATTATTTGCAATCTGATTAATATAATAAACGTAAATATGCTTTTTACGCAAAACGCTCTACGGCACACATTGAATTTAGCACACGCCGTGAATGACTTAGAAAATTTTCGTTCCAGTCAATGAAAGTAAAAAAGCAAATTTTCTGTTTGAGTATGTTAACATATCTTTGCAAAAAATATGTCCAATTTTAAAAAACCCAATTTGAAAATTTACTGCATGCGATAGATTTTAGAAATATTTCTATTGCAACATTTTATATCACAAGATTTTAGAAACATTTTTATTGCAAAATTTTATATGACATTTTGCAGAATCCTTTCAGAAGTATTGCATATGAAATATGAAAGATTGAAACTTTTCTGAAAACATTCTGCAACAATCGCTGCTGTATAGGAATTGATAACTGAGTGTTAGGTATGAAAAACAAGAAATATTAAAACAGACATTGTCTAATGCTTGTTACAAAATAGAATTCTATCAATTAATTCTTCTAATTTGATTTAAAAATTTAAATATATTCCAGTTTTTTCTAATTAAAAAAATTGAATCTTTCTAGCTAAATATTACATGGAATTTTCTTTTAAAAAAATTTGTATTTCTCACCAATGACAGAATTTAAAAATAAAAGTACAAAATAAAAAATAAAGGAAACTGCATCGTTACAATCGATCGTTTGAAAAAACCTTTAAGTACTGAATACCGTAAAAATTGAAAGCTTGAAAAATGGAGGAATTATTGAAACCTTTAAAAGGTCGAAGATTTCGTGAGCCCTGAAGCTCTTAAGAAACGTAGTAAATATTGTACTATATCATAAATCGAGCGTCACTGACAGCATTTCATAGCTAAATGGCTTTATTTGAATTTCATAGCTAAATGGCTTTATTTGAATCAACACATGTCTTTCCAATAATAACTTTATTATTGAAGCAATCAGTTCGTGAGATGTCATCGCAACTGACAAGTCGAGTCACCTCAATTACTAGCTGTCTCAACTTAAAAATATAATTAAAAAATATATATATTAAGTATTTACCCGTTACCACTGTGAACGACGTAATTGTCAAAAAATATTATAACGCATATTATAACTTCTTATAAAACTTCTTATAAAAATATAATAACAAATATTATAACTTCGGCTGAGCAAGTTATCAAGTTGTCAAGCGCAACTCGAAACGTGAGTTTCGAGACACCAGATTACCAGATACAAATAATAATGAAAGCTTCTCTTTCTGTCTTTCAGTAAATAAAAGTTCTCAAAAAGCTTCTTAATATATTCTATTCATTTCAGGTATTCATTCGAGGAAACCCGACATTTTTCTCAAAGCTCGAAACGCTCGAATATATGTGACAACTTGCTCTCTATCCGCATATCGATTCTACACGAAGGTAAAGGCGCGACGAGGCAAAGCGGATCAATCCCCATTGGATTTCACAAAAATAGCGAACAGTTATTAATTCACAACGTTCTTACACTTATTTGCGTCACGTATCAGGGCGCCAAACGTCGATATCGCCTGTAAGTTGTAATCGGCGCACTTGAAAGCTGCGATATCCGAATAATTGGAGTTGCAAAACAAAAGAATTCCGTAACAGATATCTAAACGTGAATTACTTTTAACTCGAGAATAGCCACCTAGTTTTTTCATGTAAACGATTACCTGTTCTATAAAGAGATTTGAGATTACTATTTATATAAATTTCTATTTTCATTTTTTTTAAATAAGAAAAAAATGAAAAAATAGATATGATCTGTAACAAAAAACTACTGTATTAAATTTTCTCGCTGCAGAGATGTAAGAAGGGATGATTATTTTCGAGTTAACTTCTTTGCGTCAATTAGAGTTAATTCTTTCAGTTAGTTAAATTTCCTCATTTTATCAAATTAATGGAATTAATTCTAATCCACACAGAAAAATATTATTATCAAATCATATTCTTATATATAAGCAAGAGTATAAAATCTTCTTGAAAGAATTTGGGGTAATCTTAAACATAATTTGTTTATATGAAGAAATTTGTTTCTTCATGTAAGCAAGTTATGTCTATTTGAGATTATTAAATTCTTTCAAGATTTTATACTCTTGTTTAGTGAAAAAATGTATGTATTGTTGAATAGATATTAATTTTTTTTCTGTGCACTCGCTGAGGTTTTTCGCTTCTTATTCTTCCACTTCGAACGTGTGTAGACTTTTGTCACACGACATACGTACGTACGTCTCAATTTCAGGCTCCTATAAATTTTTTACGAGTTCTCGACAAACTTTTCTCCGCGTAAACAAACTCGCGAGTCGATATACGCAAAAGTAGCACGCGCGAGAACATTCCAGTCCACCTGCGACACAGCTCGTCAGCAAATATTGCCGATGTTGCTTTAATTGATATTTGTTATTCTTTCGATTTTCGCTTATTATTAATATTGGTTCACGTTACAAGAATTCCTTTCTTCCCCCTCCCCTTTACTTTCTCTCTCGTTTCCTGCAACTTTATTTAAAATATTAAAAGCTCTAAAAGCAAATGATCTTATTCGTCTCATTAACCATTTTTTGCAAGAGCGTCGCAAAATTAATTAAATTACAAAAACGGAGTACACACAACGGAACCATTAGTCAGCGATTAGATCGAAATGTTTTCTCTCACACTTAATGATCACTATCGCATTCCACACGTAATTCTGTCGCGAGACTCGAGATCGTACGAGAAAATCAAACGTCACGTGCGTGATTGAGACGTGTATTGGTAACATCTATCTATGGATATAGACAGTGCTTGAGAATGTAGACGTTAGAGAGCAAGAGAACAAGAGAGGACGCGCTTAAGCGCGGCGAACATCACTTAAAGCCGATCTTACATCCTCGGGTTCCTCATCTTTTCCTTAGATTGCGATTCTTTCAATTAGTACCGGTCTCACCATCTCCAATTAGCTTGATCGACCAATTAAATTTAAGAATAGTCAACTGCAAAACTCAAAACTAATCGGGTTATTTTGCATTCTCCTCATCTATTTTCGGCAAATTATAATTTGCTTATGTAAAATATAATGCTTTAAATTAATAATTATTTTTTAAATTAAAACAATTAAAAAATTAGATTAGAGATGATCAATTTTAAATTTTGCAGTTATTGTTAAATTTAATCGGCTGATCAATCTAATCTAGCGATGAAAATGTCTGAAAAAAACTGGAAGCTTTAAATAAAAAATTCAGTAAAAAAAATTCTTTAACTAAGTTACCGAGTTTTTAAAAAATAATTATTAATGTAAAGTATTATATTTTACATAAACATATTATAATTCGCAAAAAATAGACAAGGAAAATTTTACTCTAATCTGAAAAAATGTTTTACTCGCAAATAAAAAACTATTTTTTTACTGCAATTTTTTTATTCAAATTTTCTAGTTTTTTTTCAATTATTTTCATCTTTAATCTAATAGAAGATCGTGAGATCTCTTAAGCCGACTTTACACGATTTAATTTGCAACAGAATTCTATTTGTAATTTTATATATCAAATTATGAATATAATTATAGATGAGAAAAAAATCATTACATTATACGATCCATAATTTAATTGATTTAAAATTATGTATAGAACATTTGATTGTTTCTTTGACAATCGAGTTATTAAAAAATATAACATATGTTCCGAATTCTGTCGCAAATTACAGATCATCTAATGCCCAATTTCTTCACCTCTAGTTACTTAGTCCACGAGATATCTCCCAGCGAATATTGTAATTTCTAATAAAATTCTAGTACACTTTGTGTCGAAAGTTAATAGTATGAAGAATAGCTATCCATACATACGTAACCACAACTTCACAAATTTCAGTGAAGAAAACAAATTTTTAATTAATTGACACATCTTTATCTAGAAGATAATTATCGGAAGGTGCAAAAATCAGGCATAAAAGCGATATGATCTAAAGTGGGCTTTAGATCATATTCCAGCAGGTTTGCCGCGCTTATTTTTATTCGCAAATAATAGGAGGAGATCCACTCAGCAGGCGATCAATGAAATCTCGATCCCGCGACAGGAGCCAATCGATAGGTACCTCGCCTGCGATTGGTTCTGATCTGCCCGCGTCCCTTCCGCTGACCCCCCGCGAAAACCGACGAAAATCCTAATTGCGCGCCCCGCTGAGAACGCGACTTTATGGCGTTTCGCGCTAAAAGCACACAGTTGGCTCGAATTCGAAAAATCAGGTCGGACGAGTGACGAAGCAGACGATATTCCGCCATACGGTAGCAGCAGCAGCATGAACGTCGGCGGCGATATCGCGCACCTGTCCTACAAGGAGCTGCAGGCCCTGGCCGTGAGGTACCAAGTACCTGGTAACATCAAGGTGAGCTGTCACCGTCGTCATTCACGACGATGAAGACGTGTCCGGATGTATTCGCCTTCATCGTCCGTTCTGATCTCTCGTCGCCGGTTTTCGTCTCGAGGCCGAGACTTATTCGAACTCCCGTCGAAGATCGCGCCCCGATCGATCGACGGTTGCGATCCAAGATCCAAAGGGCTCTGGCGCATCCCCCTGGGGAATCGACTGCATAGCGCATTAAAATCGACAGATTTCACCTCGATCCAGGAGACATCGAGTCCGGGTGGACGCACGATTCGGGAAATCCTAACCAAGACTCAATCGTCCAAAGCTACCGCTGCGATGTCAAAATTGTCGTCATCGTACGATACGGGGAGGTTACGATCAAATTGTAACGGATATCCGGCATGTTCAGACGCCGCTGTCCCTGCCCCTCTGCCTCGGTCCATGGTCTAGTCTCGCTTCTCGAGTGGACATGGATGACCACTCGTCGCCAGAACGAATCGCTTCCTCTCGGTCGTGCGACGTTGGCTCGCAATCCGGGATGGTACGCGAGATCCTAACCAAGAATCACATGAAGTTGTCTACATGACGCTATCAAGCCCCGTCTGTTTTTCGCAGACTCACCCCATTCCTTTCTTCCGCCACATTCCGTCACTCATCTGAATGCAGAGGGTGTAGCAAAGTGCAGCTGAAGCAAATTGCATAAATGATTACACTTTGCTACACCTTGTACATCTTCATTATGCATTCGCGTATTCCGATAATTCCTTATTTACTTTCTTTAAGCAGCTGGAAATGAAATTTTTTGGCTGCATTCAGCAAAAAAAGCAGCTTTCTAATTGTAAGATTCTTTCTCAGCTGAAAAGCTATTTTTTCTGCTGAACGCAGCCAGTGACCCGAAAAACTAACTGCTGAGCTGAAGAATGCCCATGTTGTATTAATTATTAATAGCTACAATATCCTGTATTTTTTGTAGCATTAATGATCATTTGATTGCAAAATATATTTAACCCTTACGATACCATGCTCAAAACGGCGTCTCTACCATATCTCGAATCTATTCATTTTTTCACCTATTCAAAAGGGTTAAAAAAAAATCTCTAAAATTTCACGAATGTACAGCTTCCTAGAACAAATGTCGAAATTTTACTTTAAAAAATAGTAAAATGTGTATAATTTAATAATCCATTGAACTTGCGAGAAACGTGTACGAATAAAAATTGTACACGAATTACCCAGGATGATAGGGAAAGGATTAGTTTCAGATTTATTACAATTCCCAGCTTCAATATTCCTGAAATCCTTTATCAGATTTCCAACTTCTTCAATAATTCCATCAATTAACTTTGATCTCATTTTAACTTGCTCTTTGTTTTTTCTAATTTTTAGAATTCTTAAAAAAAATAAAGACAAGTTAAACTGAGACCCAAAATTAATTTACGTTAGTGGAAATAGAAGTTTCCATTTTTTAATCCAGACTTTCTTGCTTTATTTTATAAATCATAAATGTCATGAAAAAATAATGTAAAAATTAAATATAGTTAGTCAAGAACGTATAACAAGAGGACAAAGACGTTCCCACATGAAAAGATTCAATCTCTTTTCCATTTAGCTTAACTGATTATTGCAAACGTTTAATTCCTTTGTTTCATTATAATCTCAAATTGCAGAAGAAAGTGCTGATCAAAATTCTACAAGCTGCTAGAAGTGGAAATGACGCGGAGTTCTGTCGGTTGCTGCAGGAGCTGAGGAAGAATCGCAAGAGGAAGGTAAAAAAATCGAAGGACTCCAAGCTTGGGGTAACGTCGACACCGCTGCACAGTCCCGACTATATAATGATGGCCGATGACGACTATTACTATCAGCAGCAGCAGCAATCGCAACAACACTCGCCTTATCAGTGGGTGAGTCGCTATAAATTCTCGTAATTGATTGTAACATGGTATCGATAAATCGAATCACATTCTCTCTTATCCTTTTTGCTTTTATATTCTTTTCTTTTCCATTTTTTTTTGCTCGGCGCAACGAACAAACGACAATGATTGACTTCGGACAAAGTATTTCCCATTTTTACAGATTGGTGCCGAGGAGGAGATTGCAAGCAAAGAGGACGACAAAATCCCGCATTACGAGGAGTTCAAGCAGTTTCTGCTCAGGAGAATTCAGCGAGAATTCGAAACGTGCGATAACAACAATAATCAAGTGGAAGATCTGAGTATCGTAAATCTGCGGATGGCATCAATGTCATCCAATTATCCAACGATTCCTCCTGTCGAGCCGAGCTATCCGAAAACGAATCTAATCAATGATATGGATCCACTCGCGATCTCGTCGAATGACAGATCGAGTTACCAAGTGCTGAAGGAACCCGATGGAAATTCCCAGGGCTCATTCCTGCTGAAAAGAATGCTACAGGCGCCGATGGGCGCGAATCTAGGCGAGATTGCCAGCTCTCTTTTCTGGGCCAGCAATCTGTTGGACAATTCTGACACCCTGACTGCTGAGTCGGAGAGCAACGAGAATGAAAATCAAATGGATGCGAATACTAACGAGTATTACAACTTGCTGAAGAATTCCAGAGGAGAGTTCTTGATGAATGAGGCGAACTTGGTGCCTCAGCAGATTTCTGGCGTACTGACCAGTGAAAATCAGTATAGGTTTCCTGGTGAAGTGAACAATCGGCCGAATTCCTATCAGAATTGGACAATCACTAGCGTGATGGAAGTGCCTAACAACACCTACGGTGATGTACAGTCCTCTAAGGTGTTCCATGCAATTTATTACAACAACACAGATCCTACTATGGCCACCGCAAATGCTGACAAAAATCCGGTTTATCAGTACCGGACGGATACCGCCTGCAACAATGGCCAAAACTTTTTCAATTTGGACGCGCAGGATAATATTAATTGCACGACCGGCACAGATATGACCAACAACGACTCCTCAGATATTTATTATCTACAAAATTTTAGCAGGCACAACGGAGAGATGGGCACGGGATATTTTCACAATGTTGACACCTTCGAACAGAACAACTTGCAGCAAAACGTCTATACGAACGATCAACAGTATCAATACTTTTATCCTCGATTCACTCAGGAGACGAACAATCTATTGAACGAGAGATACGAGCAACCGCAAAGCAATTTTGTGACAGGGTTAGAAAATAATTTTAATCAGGAAACTGATACAGGGAATTTCCAGAGACCGACAAATGGTGCGCGTTTGTTTTAATTATTTTTCTTATTGTCATATATAAAATATATATATAAACGTGAAAATATAAGATTTAAAGTGTATATATATTTTTTTTTATATCAAAATTAAAAAATTTTATATAAAAACAAAAAATCACAAACTTTAAATAATATTGTCTTCTTTTCAAAGAGCAGACTTTATTTTTGTGACGTTTTAATTAAATAATATTTCATGAATCAGGATCAGTGGAGACGTTTTGGCCAAAGTGGACCTCCGAGCCCAACGCCAATTTGGAAAACATTCTAAACTACCACATATCCAAGCAAGTAGATTACTCCAAGTTAAGTCAGACATCCTGCGTCTATTGCTACATGACTCCGATCGTCTCACAAGGATCTAATCTGGCAATTAACCATTGCTCGATCGAACGAAACTACACCGCTGAGCAACGGCAACATTCCTTCTCATCCTACTGGATGTTGTACAACGACGATACGTCGCAAGGTATGCGAATGACGAATATGCCCAGCAATCCGCTCGAGCAGTCTAGGCCTATGTCGACTCACGCGATGACCATTATCACTCACGATGACCTGAAGGAGACCGCCAACAATGCTCCTATCAATGATGTATGGATTAATCAATACGAGCAGTCGTCTATCACCGATGATATAAACATTCAGGTCTCAGACCCATTCTTTTACGTTGTCGATCGGATCAACGAAATTCCGAACGCGCCGGATATAGCGAAGACTCAAAATTCGCATGCGAAATATTTACGACAGCAAACAAGTAACTACAATAAAATCGTTTTAAATGAAATTGATTACATTCGCCAAATCACGGAGTAACGACGAATCATCGTTCCTCCAGGATAATCGTGATTGCTATCCGTTTCTATAAATCATGGAAGAATCTCGTTCTAAGCTTGGAATTGGGACAACTGAAGTTAATTTTTCTTTGTAATGCGTAATTGACATCCTAAATAATTATAGCTGACAATCCTAAATAATTATTTTGTGCGATTGCCCCGAGACGTATTAATGGATTTTTTCACCGGTTTATAACTGGAACGAAGGCGATATCCGAATAGAGAGTAATAATAAACAGAAATGGAAGTTGAATAATCGATATTATTACCTTGGAAGATAGACGGATCTATCTCCAAACATAGCGCTTCTATGGCAGATTATTGGAAGTCCTATTTTGAAGCACAGAAGCCTCAGGATTTGGTATCTTGAAAAGATAAATGTGTTCCATAAATCAGAGATAAAATACTTCTCATTTCACTTCCGATTTATTTCGATCTATCAAAAGTACTTATCATTTAAGTACTTTCTTTAACTATTATTTACTTGAGATTGCAATATTGTCTAATGTACGAAAGCTTTGTTTTTTTTCATGTGTTAGGAGGAAAGTATTATTAGAAGTTTTATATTATATGTTTAGGATTTATATGTATGTATGTCTCCTATATGTATATAGAAGATTATACAGAAAATAAATATAAATAAGAAATTATATAGATATGAATAATAAATATAAATTTCTTATATTACTTTTAGTTAGATTATGCAGTAAAGCTGCAAGATATATATATTGTATATTAATAAATAAAGTTCATGCATCAAAAATCTCGCACATTACATGCATACGTCAAATTTTATGTTTATATGTTTGGTGATCATAAAACATGTGAACGCAGAAGTTTGTGAAATCTTAAGTGACTAATCAAAATTCAAGAATTTAGAAGCTTTAGAACGCTAAACTTTTTCCGACTCACCCGATGCGGCATCCGGCTGAAACTGCGATCGGATGTAGTTCATTAGTTTCACGGAAATCGATTCCTTCCTTCGTCTTCCATACGCTCTAATTTCATTGTCCATGTCGTCCGAGTGTTTCTTTCGGTCCGTGGATCTTCCCGATGTCACATGTACACTGTACATTTTCGTCGATGCGCTGATTCGTAACAATTAAATCACTTAATCCTTCGAAATCCTTCGAAAAACAAATTTTTAGATTAATTGCGTCTTTTAATGAAAAAAATCGCCTTTCAAACTTCAATTCAATTCTACCAGAAAGAGATTAAAATCAAAATGTAAATAAATTTTTCAGAAAAGCTTAAATCAGTAAAAAAATTTTAGAAATTCTTGATTTTACAGCACGTACATTAATCCTATCGATTAATTTTATAAAATTAATCGATAGGATTAATGTACGTGCAGTAAAATCAAGAATTTCTTGAAACGATATAAAATAATTTTGCAAATTTATAATACAATAAAAACTTCACAGAATTTTCCAATATAAATCTCTAATAATCGTGAAAAGTCTCGCGACTTTCCAATCAACAATTGCTTTCGTCGCGACCTTGTTTATTGACAAATTCGGACGAATCTCACTTGGTCTATGAATGTTTTTTTCCGTTTCTTTTCGCCTCGAGAGCCGAGAGGGTGAAATTGGTGATGTGAGTTGCCGCGCTGTTCGCGAAAGACTGCACTTGAAGTGCGTTAAAGGGAAGCAGATAAATAGCAGCAGTAGCAGGCAGTCGCCTGTATGTATATGCATACGTGTATAATGGGTGCAACCGGGTTGCATTCGAGTCGCGCAGTTTTAATGAGGTGCTCTGTGGACGTACTACGCTAATTATACAAACTGCTTCGAATACTTTTCTAGTAAGCTCTCTGTAAGCTTACCACAAGGATGCAAAAGTTTTTGACTAACTAACCAGTACCTTAATTAGCCGTGCCTTTGAATTCGAATACTTTATATATGGATTGTTACGTATTCTGAGCATTTTGCACAACTTTTTGTAACGAAACTAAAGTCAATTTTTTAATTTTGTCATTATATATAATATGTTAAAGTCCATTTTTATTATAAAATAATCTGCTTACATTTTTATTAATCTAATTTTGTAGGAATATTAATATAGGGTCACTGCACCAGTCAATGAACAAATAAAAAATTGAACTAGTCAATTAACACATAAATGAAATTTTAATATAATTACATTTTTTAATAAAATAATTTTAATAAAATCTTTATGAAAATTAGATCATAAAAATATAATTAATTCGCAATGTATTATTTGAAAGTCTTATTATTTTAATACTTTTCTGAAATAGTCATTTACTGATAATTGTTTAGCGACCGGTGCAGTGACTCTAGTAAGGAACAATATTGGAGTATCTATTTTATATTTATTACAATCTATAATATAACAGCTCATACTTGATTATCATCATTACTCCAAGAGTCTAAAATACTTGAAAAAGATCCAGTAAACTTTTATTTCACTTTTTCGAGCAGTCCAGATATCAAATTTTCAAGTTTAATGTTATTGCTCGATAGCCACTGGTTTCTGTATCTCTTTGAGAGGTGGATCCGGAGGATACTTTCCTTTGTGCCAATTTCCTTCCAAATCCAATGCGCGATTATGATCGATTACTTTTGTCAGACATTCCTCGATCGCGGCATCCACGTTTTCCGCGGTGATGAACGTGACAGATTCTTCCTTGATCTTTTTGACATATTCATTCAGCCTCGCCTTCTGCATTTCCTGCTTCTGCTCTTCTTTTAATACACGCTCTAGGATAAAATTTCTGCGCGTCGTCCTCATTTCCGCTAGCCTGATTTCTCGTTTCTTCGCCACTTCCGCATTCCACTTGTCATTTATAGCACTACACGCTTTAAAATCCTCCTCTTCAAGCTGTTCATTAACCACCTTGTTGGATTCTATTTTGTTCTCCCGCTCAATTTTCTTTAAATATGCCCTGTAATATAAAACTCATTAATATTAATATTGGGAGATATACACAATAATTTCAATAACTAGAATATTCTTTTTGTCAGCCAAAGTTTATAGAACTACGCATTTTACATATATACCTAAATGATGTCATATATGTCCTGTAATTATTATTTAAACGTTGGAGCTCCAATGCCTCTTCGATAGGTATGACAGGTCTTTTTGGTACTCGAAAGACTTTAGATTTCGCTGTGGGTAGCCAAATTGGTTTTCTCTTCCAACGCACGCACTGTGTATAGATGGAATTTGGAACAAAAGTCTCGCAAAGTGCAGTGGTACCCATTGCCAAGGTGTTAACATTCATTATTCTTATGGCCTGCATTGTTTCTAGAATTGTGAGAAGATTTATATGAAAATTATCAATTATTGTAACATTTACACATTGTTATTCACACTATAATACTATATATTAATCTGTCACATTTAAGTTAATCTGTTATATCAAGCTCATTATCAAATGTTCTAAATAAAGAGATCTAAATAAAGAAATATAATTGATTGGCATTAACAATATGACATTGCAACGAATGTTCTTTAAATAAACCAAAATTAAGAAAATGTACAAAAGATGCAAATATTATTATAAAAAAAGACTTAGCATATAATGTAATATAGTACCAATAATAAACAAATGTTAATTGAGTAATAATTAAATGACAAATACCATAATATGTGTCCAAAATAGTAAATTTTTTCGAGCAAATCGCTCTCGATTTCTCGTTCTAACTTTGGTTATGTTACTCCAATCTCGGAAATCATGTTGCCCGACTGTTGGCATACCTGGCGAAGGGAAGGGAGAGCCGAGCGCGCGTCCACGAAGTCAACTTGAAATCGTTGCTATCCTAATCAGTCCTAATCTTTGACACTCACACCGACAAGCTTCGGTGATACGAATAACTCCGAATAAATAATTGAAGTGATCCAGAAGTACTGCTAAATAAAAAAATGGTTCGTTCTTGTTTTGCTAAATTATGTAATAATACGAGATACAAAGCTGTAGGAGTAATTTAAATGTGATGCGGGAAAAATACAAATTGATTTAAAATAATTCGAAAAAATTACCAAATTTAATAATCTTAATAATAAAATAAATATACAAATAATACAATTCAATAAAATATACATGATAATCAAGAGACACGTACAGTAGTGGTTTGTGACAAGTCTAAATAAAATATACCTGAAATAAAATTAATTCGAAAAACCAAAATATCCATATCAAATTTAATAATAAAAACTTAATAATAAAATAAAGTACACACAGTACAATAAAATATTCTCTATAATAATAATAAATATAAAATGAATATGTATATAAGGTTAGAATCCTATTTAAGCACAATATTAAAGTATATTTTGTTATAAGTATATGTAAAAATTTTTATCTAATTCGTAATACTCCTTCCTCATCAAATTTGCAAAAACTGCGGCTCTTGCAAATTTGATAAGGAAGGAACATAAAGAATTAAATCAAAATTTTTACATATACTAGCCAAACTCTAATAAATATTTGCGCAAAAATTGATTTAGATCTACTAACTCATTTAAAAGTTGATTTTAAAACTGCAACGAAATATAATCATTTTCGTTACAAAAATTATTATTGTTACACTCAAACGGAAGCGCACTCTTTTCCGGAACTCTTTTAGACGCGAACACGCACTCACACTTCACTCGCGCTAAAGAAGAGACTCTTTTAAGAATGATAATCTTTAATCGAATATTCGTACAAGCGTTTCTCCGCGTCCGCGCGCGTTGACAGCTCAAACTAAACTCAATTGTTTACAAGGGAAAAGGCTCGTCGGCAGGAAACGATCGTTTTCTTAAATTTAACGATCTACTAAATAATAGGGTGATTTAGTAGAAATTAACCATACCTAACATTATTAACCATAAATTTGTCATTGTTCTCTTCGAAGAAATACAATTTTTTATTTTATAATAGATTTGTAGCAAAAATGAATATATTTTGTTGCAGTTTTAATTTTTAGCTTAGACGGTATAGCCAGAATATCCTTAAAAAAATTATACAATATGAAATATTCAATTACATACTTTTATAAGACAAATATGTTTCCTTTACGTTAATTGATTTATCTCGTTATTACATGCGTAAAAGTAATTAAGGTAAATTTATAAAAAAATAAACAGTTTACAAGATACTTTTTAAATGTTAAGTCAAAATATGTTAAACAATAATAAATTACATCGGACTGACGAAATTAAAAAAACAAGAATAGAAGGCCTATGTTAGTCACAGCGGTTCTTGGTACCGAATAATAATTTTTAATTTTTACAATTTCCAACTCGAACTTCGCGCCGCATATTCATCGGACTTGAAACACAGTCAGAAACCGGAATAGTACATAATATTAATGTTTTTAGAAATATATTTAATATCCTTTCTCCCCTGAAAAATTGTGAAGTATTTTATTGCGAAAAAATATTTATTATATATGCTTCTAAAAGCATTAATATTACTATTCCGGCTTTATGACTGTGCTTCAAATCCGACGAATATGCAGCGCGAAGTTCGAGTTGGAAATTGTAAAAATTAAAAATTATTATTCGGCACTAAGAATCGCTGTGACTCACAGAGGCCTGCTATTCTTGTATTTTAAAATATGTTAATTTTGAAATTCGATTATTTCACAAATGACATATTACACAAGAAATTTTATGCTTTGTTTTCGAATTATTTTTTCTTGTTTTCTCTCTCAGTTGTATCACAATTTCCGAAACACAATATATATAAGTTTAAATAAATTACTTCTAAGAACTTTTGGAAAAATTGTACTTCTTTTAAATATTGCAGAGAGTATGCGAAAATATCCATCTATTCTTATCTTGAGTCGAATCTGTACCGTAGAAATAGTCTTATCGACAACAAGCATACACATACCAAAAGGAACATTAATATAACTATACTAGTTCTTGGCATACATAGAGATCCGACAATATATATCCGGATCCAGATAAATTTGATCTGGAAAGATTCTGCGAGGACGAAGTAAAGAAAAGGCATCCGTATGTGTTTTTACAATTCGGGGAAGGGTAATGGTGAAAGTGCATTGGTGAGGATATGAATTAATTTATTAATATTTGATTTATACAAGTATCTCGTTAAAAATTATTATTATTGCAATATTCCTATCTATCTTTTATGATACTTGGATATAAATTTGCAATGACGGGAGTTTTAATCGCAGACAGCACAATATTTATAAAATATTTATTAAATATTTATAATATTAATTTTAATATTTTATAAATATTTATATTTTAAACCTAAAATCATCATTTTATAAATATTCAATAAATATTTTTGTGATTTTAGATTTAAAAGATCATAAACATTTTCATAAATATTTATTATAAAAATCAC